>JAMKQA010034044.1:0-21114 GCA_024699735.1 Posidonia australis | reverse complement strand
GTGGTAGTTCTTTATGGAGTAGATTAAATAAAAAGAAGGAAATATATATAAAATCAAGTACAAATAATGAATTAGATAATTATTTAGAATCCCCAATTACTTTTAGTGATTTAGAAATAGATAACTTAAATATATTAAAATGGTGGTCTACTACAGCTATTAGGTTTCCTATAGTTGCAAAAATGGTAAAAGATTTACTAACGATTCTGGCTTCAACTGTGGCATCGGAATCTGCATTTTCTATAGGTAAAAGAGTATTAAATGATAAAAGATGTAGATTATCAGAGAAGTTTGTAGAAGCCTCCGTCTGCTTAAAAGATTAGTACGATGTGGTTGATCGTCTTCAAGGATTGAGCTTGAAGTCTGAATCAGAAGAAGACGATGATGCGACATCAACTTCAACAGGCAGAACAAACTCCTCAAATGAAAAATTCTTGATGTAAAAATTGAAAAAAAAAATGTAAATCAAATGATGTAAATATCTTTTGTATTTTTTATGTAAAAAAATTGTTGTATTTCAAATTTTTTTTATTAATAAAAAAAATAATTTTAAAATTTTTTTTAGGCCCAATGGACCGACCCAACCTAGCCCGGCCCACATACGGGCCATGGGCTGTGCCAGGCCCATGGCCTGTACGAACAGGCCCGACCCGGCCCAGCCCCGCCCGGTCCAGGCCCGTGCGGGCTGCGTGTTTCATGGGCCGAGCCGGCCCGACCCGGCCAGAATTCCTACTCTAATAATATGCATACAATAGATAAGTAGATTTAATTAGCAAAAATGGAGTGGATGTGATCTTAGGCACATGGGTAGGAGTGTGATAGTTTAGTTTGGGACTTTAGGTTGGTTTGTGTAGGTTTTTGGTGTTAAGGTAGGTTTTGGAGTTGGGAAATGCTATGTCACAGTCGCAATGAGCTCCTCCAGAAAAATCTGTGGACAAGTAGTCTCAAAATTGGAGTGTCTATAGGTCAAAATCTTGACCTAGTCCACTCTTCAAGATCCCCTTGAGATTCTACTAAGTAAAAACTAATTACTTACTTATTGGTAGATCCACCAACTCCTTTGTACACCCTTTTCTACTTCTTACAACCCAAGAAATTGGAGACTTTGATGAAGAAGATGCTTTACAATTCTTGATTGATGAAACTTCGAAGCTCACTAGTGGAGTTTGAGTGACAACTCTCTTTTCACTTTTCTCAAATCTATGGAATGAACTTTCTAGCTCACAAGTATTCTTGTTCAAGCAAATATAGTATGTATCTTAGTTGGTGTCTTGTCTAAGGATAGAAACCCTCTATTTATAGTAGTTGGAGCTCCCATTTTTGTCTCTAACGACTCTCTCAATGGCTACAACAGTTACCTAATTTGGCAAATTAGATGATTTCAGCGTGTCAATTTTTTCTTGTTTCTTTCTTCTTCATGACCAGAACGGAATACTGAAAATTTTAAGTATGTCAGGCAAAACTCCCTTATTTGGTAGTTTGAATTTCTTCGATATATCGAAATACAAGTCACTTATATTTTAATACATATTAGAAATTTTCGATGTGTCGACAAATTTCGGTGTGCCGAAATTGATTTGACTTACAAACTCTTGAAGATACATAAAAAATAAACATATTACACATTTGTAAAACCATAAAACATTTTTGGCCTTCAAAAAATCTTTCTCCTTGGTTTCCTCTTGTGTTTTGTGATGATCCTTTTAACTCCTCAATAAACTTTGCAAATTATCTTAAATATTAGATCAAAGAGACAAAATAAAATACATGTCTTTTGTTATCATCAAAATAAAGTATACACATGTTAATTTCCAACACAGTTTTCTTCCCACACATTGCTTGGTATTTTTTGCTTTTATAATCTATTTCGATCCAAATCTCTAAGTAAGAAGGGAAGTCGAGAATAAACATGCAGGAACCCTAGCCGTGCACCTTCATTTGTCTAGTTCATTCACAAAAATAGACATAATAAGAAACAATATTTAACCACAAAAAATGGATCATCACTCATTATCATAGCATAGTTACTTGGAAAATCATTTGAAACACAATTCCTCGTCCAGTAGTTGTTCATTTAGATTAACACTTTAAGATAGCATTTAGTACACTGGAATAAAAATAAGTAGGAATGGAATGAACTCTGAAATGGAATAAAACAGAATAGTTTTATTCCATTCTTGTATTTGACATACATTCCAAATACATAGTGGAATTCTCATTGATTAACGACCATGACATGGTTCTCTTTCTTCCCCTTTTCTCCCAATTTGAGTAGAGGAGTGTGGGCTGAGAGAGAGGCTTACTCCAAAATCGAAGAAATTGAGCTCCATCGTGGGAGTTCTAGGGTTTTTTGAGATGAGGTTCTTGAATTGGGCAAGGATCTTAGTAATCGATGACAACTCCACCATGAAGGCAGATAAAGAAGAGTCCTTCTCTTTCGCATCCATCACGTACAAATCCAAAAGCTATAGGACTAAGATATCATTCTCTGCTTGGTCTTGTGGGTGGAGGGGGGCACAAAGGAGGGAGGGGGTGGAGGTGTGCGGCACCGTTGTTGAGCTCCTCGTCGTTCTTGTTCTTCTTTCAAGTGGTGGTTTACAAAAAGCTCGTGCATAAAAAGCCCAAGGGCCCACTGATGTCACTTATGAGAGAAATACGCATATATTTTCATCATAACATATATGTATGAGGTTATATTCACTACTCTCATGCATAAGACAAAGTCCTCGTACAAAATAAATAAATTAAATTAGTTGTTTTGCAATGCAAAAATGTAAAATATAATGAGAAAAATCACAAGAGTCTATTCTATGTGCCCTCAATGTTATAGTATTGTCTTATCTCTTGTGTAGACACTCGATTTTGATTCAGCATTACTTAAGTTCTTATTTACTAGGTATCCATTGTGACCTACAACTATTTATCCTTCTTATTAGACTTCTTCGTTGTTGTTTTTGTTAGTACAGTTCTTAACGTTTGCTTTAGCATAATTGGTGCTGCTCTTGTACCTTGAGGCAACATACTCTTTTGATGTAGTGTATGGTTGTTTAACTTTTAGTTTTAGATACTTAAATCGATTATGTTTCAATTAAAGTAATATTAGCATGAGGCTTGATTTCTTATTTTCGTTTATGGCTGTGTTTACACTTTACATTAACCGAAGTTTATAACTTACTTTGAAGACTTAAGATGGATAAGGGTTGGAAGAAACTAAGCCTAAGTTTTGGATTAATTTGTAAGATGGAAAGTTAATCATAATTAGCTTATTGGTGCAAAGAAAGTTAATGATGGTTAGCTAGTCTGTGAGGAGACTATGGATATGGAAGAGAGTACGGTTCTTGCCAATATCTGACGTTATTACCCACTAAAGCTAAGGTTATATTCACTACTCTCATGCATAAGACAAAGTCCTCGTACAAAATAAATAAATTAAATTAGTTGTTTTGCAATGCAAAAATGTAAAATATAATGAGAAAAATCACAAGAGTCTACTCTATGTGCCCTCAATGTTATAGTATTGTCTTATCTCTTGTGTAGACACTCGATTTTGATTCAGCATTACTTAAGTTCTTATTTACTAGGTATCCATTGTGACCTACAACTATTTATCCTTCTTATTAGACTTCTTCGATGTTGTTTTTGTTAGTCCAGTTCTTAACGTTTGCTTTAGCATAATTGGTGCTGCTCTTGTACCTTGAGGCAACATACTCTTTTGATGTAGTGTATGGTTGTTTAACTTTTAGTTTTAGATACTTAAATCGATTATGTTTCAATTAAAGTAATATTAGCATGAGGCTTGATTTCTTATTTTCGTTTATGGCTGTGTTTACACTTTACATTAACCGAAGTTTATAACTTACTTTGAAGACTTAAGATGGATAAGGGTTGGAAGAAACTAAGCCTAAGTTTTGGATTAATTTGTAAGATGGAAAGTTAATCATAATTAGCTTATTGGTGCAAAGAAAGTTAATGATGGTTAGCAAGTCTGTGAGGAGACTATGGATATGGAAGAGAGTACGGTTCTTGCCAATATCTGACGTTATTACCCACTAAAGCTAAGGTTGCATAGATTGTTTTTGTCCTCTAAAATAGCATCTTCAATGAAATGGCATTATGAAATACGTGTTTAGGATGGGCTACTTAGACAGTAAGTAGGTGGTTTTCTTGGGCGGAAACATTTTGATAATATCCATCCATCATTTTCTTTATATCCATAATGTTAGACTTGAATTAGAAAATGATAGACTTAATCCATTTAGAAAAATGAATGTTAAGCATAAAGCATGATTAATGGCTTTTATTCTATTTAACATGTCAACATGGTTGTGCTGAAGTAGTTTGAAGTATCCTTTCTATGCTTATTCTTGGATCCAATTCACCTGGAAAATAGCATTTATGTTTTTTTTTTGCATTAATTGATAAAAGAGTTACAAGAACTATGATATGTTGATGCGACTTTACTGCATACAATAGATTGTCTGGTTGGAGCCCTAAAGAAAAGGCGACATGTGTGAATATTTGTTCCCATTGGTTGAAAATTGGTGAAAATTTTCCTTGCATGGGACATCATTGATTCTTGCGGGTCCATCATATGTTCCGTAGGAATGGAAAGTTTTTTTAATAGTGATTAGGAGTTAAGACCTACTCCAGTTGGACTTTACGAGTCCCAAGTGCTTGAGCTGCTGCATAAGAGATTTGAGATAAGTCATGGAAGAAAGGATACACCAAACATACACCTTGATAAGATTACACTAAAAACTCATCATAGTAATATATTTTTCACCTTGATAAGATTACACTAATAACATCATCATCATCTCTCAAAAGGCAAAGATCAACTTGAGAAAACATACACCAAACCTCATGGTGATCAATGAATTCAACACGAGATTCCACTAGTAAGTTAAAAAAATGGAAAGAAAGAGAGGAATAGAAGAAAAAAAAATTCACCTCCACACCGTACGATCCCAACCGTACACGCACCCCATCCCCCTCCCATCCGCCCGCCACGTGTCCACACGAACCCGGTCGACCCCGTCCGGTTCGGGCGGGGAACAACTAACCACCTCCGTCCTCCTCGCTCCAAGTGGCGCGCTTTTCCCATACGAATTCGCCCTCCTCACCTCCCTCCATCCCCACAACAACGACCCATAAATTCCCCCGATCCGAAACCCGCGTCCTCCCCCTCCAGAGAACAAGAAGCTCACAACATCCTCCGAGAATCCTGGAATTAGGGCTAGGTCTCGGATGGGGATGCTGCAATAATGGTGAGGATCTCTGGAAGAATCCCACGCTCTTCCTTTCCTCTTCTGGCGTTCGATTTTTCCTGATCTGGTTGGTTTCTTTGTTCGGCAGGGGCACGAGAGGATGGGGTCGTCGGGGAGGGGAGGGGGGAGGGGGGCGGCGGGGGGTGGTGGCGGTGGGATGGAGAGGAAGAAGTACCCCATCAGGGCGGAGGACTACGAGCTGTACGAGGAGATCGGGGAGGGTGTGTCGGCGAGTGTGTATTGCGCCAAGTGCATCCCTTTCAACGAGATCGTCGCCGTTAAGATCCTCGATTTGGAGAAGAACAGGAACAGCGATCTGGTATGTGGTTTCGCTTGGTTCGTGAGAAAGAAAGACCTGTTTTTTTTGTTGTTGGATTGATGAGTTTGTTGTTGATGAATTGGTAAAGATTGTTCTTCTTTCTGCGATCCTTTTCTTGATCACATGTCCTTGTTTGCTTGGTCGTCTGGAATTGAGTTTTTGTTTTCTAGTCCACGAATGACAGCTCTGGGTGTAACCATATCGAGTATTCCGATCAGTGGAAGTTATGAGATGAAACTTGTTACTTGTCTAATATACATAGTCGAATAATTTGTTGGGATTATTAACTAGAGCTATATATAGTTGTGCTGCTCTACAAATATGCCTCGCGATGGTAGCTGATGTGGACCGGATTTTCGTAGTGCTGGCATTTAGTTTTTATAAATGAAATTAGCTTCGCCTTTCTTTCAGCTGCAGTCAGGCTGTAGACAGGGTTTAGTTTTATCTAGCTGAATATGAATTTTCATGACCAATATATGCAGAATAACCTCTCTCGGGAGGCACAGACAATGGTCCTGGTCAACCATCCGAATCTTCTCAATGCGCATTGTTCCTTTGCAAGTGATAAAACCTTGTGGGTGGTTATGCCTTATATGAGAGGTGGATCTTGTCTTAATGTATTAAAGTCTGCCTATCCTGATGGTTTCGAGGAAGTAGTCATTGCAACAATATTACGCGAAGTGCTGAAAGGATTAGAATATCTTCACACACAAGGACATATACACCGTGATATCAAGGTAACTGCTCATTTATCCTCTTGTGTGAATATTTCACTGGCGCGTATTGCCTCTATTTAACAGATATGGTATCCAACTAGTTGATATAACTTGTTTCCGATCTTTGATACATAAACCGGAGTAATTCTCATGAACACCAACGTGTCTTTGATACGTAGACCAGAGTAATTCTCATGAATATTTGATTGGCTCGTGTTATGGTTTCAATGTATTGCCTCTTTTTTACAGTTATGGTATCCAACTAGCTGATATAACTTGTTTCCGATCTTTGATACATAAACTGGAGTAATTCTCATGAACATCAACCACATAAACACTGTCATGCTTTGTTATGCAAAAACAGCGAACATACTTCGCTAAATGTTTCTGTCCTCCAAACATCCAAACACATCATCACCAATTGTCAGGCTTTTATTGGAAAATTTTGGGACTTGTTACCTTGTTCGTTGGCGTATATCTATTTGCTTAATCACCGAAAAGTTGCTTAGAATTTTGTTGATTTTGTACCCTCAAGTGACAACCTATTATAATGCAGAGATCTCATAATGACTACATTTTTTGACGTAATAAACTTTCTTTCTTCCTGGCATATTTTTTTTGGCAATCACTAATGATGTTTTTTTCTTCTAAAGACGGGAATGTTTTAGGTTCTTATCAAGATTAATCTTCTGTTCTAGTTCTATGATTTGAAAGTGTTTGAACAAAAGAGTGAACCACAAAAGGAATAGCAGAGAAACAGAATAGCGACTATTCATGTCTAGCACAGGAAACAAAACGGGGGAAACTGTCCTGTACTTGTCATAATACACTGGTATAGATAGAAAGAGGCTGTGTTAGATGTAAATATGCAAATTCTCAATTTATCCTTTCCTCTACTTGTAAAGCATTCTACTATTCAATTAGAGGATAAAAATTGCAAGGCGATTCTCGTTAGTGTTTTATGTCTACAACTAAACCTTTTCCTTTGATTTCAATTTTGTAAGCAGTTACAGCAATAACTTTCTTCTACTTACTTCTTTATATAGGCTGGTAACATCTTGCTTGATGCATCTGCTGGAGTTAAGCTTGGAGATTTTGGAGTGTCAGCAAGCCTTTATGATTCTGGTGATAGACAACGCATGAGAAATACGTTTGTGGGGACACCTTGCTGGTGCACTTTTGACCATCAGTCATCAGTTTCTCTATATGTTTAGTAAAAAGTTGTTGCATATTATTCACATTTTCAGTATTATTATCTTCCTTTTCCATTCTCTTAGGATGGCACCTGAGGTGATGGAACAGCTACATGGTTACGATTTTAAGTTAGTTGATTGTTTTTTTTCCTGTCTTATGGGAGTTTTCTTTCCTGTCTAAATTTCCTTTTATTTCTAGCTATTGTTGATTATAATTGTTCTTTAGGGCAGATATATGGTCATTTGGAATAACAGCACTGGAGCTTGCTCATGGTCATGCTCCTTTCTCAAAATATCCCCCCATGAAGGTATTTGCTGATCTTAAGGGATTACGAGCTCAAGTCTTCAACAAGAGTATATTTAATTGAATATCTCTTGCAGGTATTCCTTATGACAATGCAAAATGCCCCACCAAGCTTGAATTATGAAAGGGATAGGAAGTATACCAAGGTATATTTTAAAAAGCAATTGACCTACCCTTGTAGCTATTTTTGCTTATGAATCCTACTATTTTCTTAGAATTTTAGGCATATGATTGCTCTCTGCTTGCTGAAAGATCCTTCAAAAAGGCCCACTGCACACAAACTGTTGAAACATAGCTTCTTCAAGCAAGCCAGGTCCAATGAGTATATTGACAGAAATCTCTTGGATGGTCTTCCTCTACTTGCTGATCGAATTAAAGCATTAAAGGTTGTAGGTCTCACTCTCTCTCTCTCTCTCTCTCTCTCTCTCTCTCTCTCTCTGCATGCATGCACATACTGATATTTGTTAGTTGAATAATATTTACTTTATAAATACAGGTCAAAGAACAAGACATGCTTGATCAAAAGAAGATGCCTGATGGCAAAAAGGAGCAACTTTCACAGGTCTGGGCCTCATAATTCATTTTTATTCAAAATTTGAAACTTAGGATTCCATAGTGGAGTTCAGTGAATTTGAGAATTGAACTGCTTTTTGTTAGCTTTACTAGTTCTTTCCTTGCTTAGGTAAGCTATATTAGTACTTGCATATTATTGAAAGAATAATCGCATAGATAAATTTGGTATCCAAATGACTTTCTCCTTGCATAATACATAATTCATTTAATATATAACCACCACAATACCACATTTAATCCTGTATGAAGTTCCACAATTTTAACTTGCAAGTAGTTCTATTCTTTCTTGTGTTCATCATCCTTAAACCTGACTGCAGGACAGAGCAGCTCCAACTTAGTGGATGGAATATTATGTAAGAATGTGTGGATGAAGGAGCTCATAGATATTCTTGTTCTTTTATCTAGATGGGACTAAATTTTGTCAGAATTATGCCAAAGACGTTTGTTGCATTTGCAGGTTGATTGGCATAAGTCTTGTCTAACTTGTATATGTTCTTGTATATCTTGTATTCTTGTAGATCCCCGTCTGATACTAGTACAAGTTTTGTTGCCTTTGTTCCCTGTAAATCTGATTCTACTTTTAGATTTAGATTTCTCTTTTGTGATTTTTTTTAAAATTTTTTTCATGTGAACGACAATGGCTTGCATGAATCTAAAGTCTTTTTTTGCACTATATGTAGAATGAGTATAAAAGAGGCATTAGTTGCTGGAACTTCGATATTGATGATTTGAAGGTCCAGTCATCACTAGTAAGACTAGTATCATTCTTGTTTTGCTTTTAGGTTATATTATGTAAACCAAGTATACTAGTTTCAAGTTTGTAACATAGATATTTTACTAGGTCCAGGATGATGATTGTGTAGATGATAAGTATACTTGTGGGTCTGCAAGTTCAATATTTGAGATTGGTAGCTTACAACTAAACAGGTCACCAAGTGTATCTTCTGCCAGTTGCTCTTCAAGAGATGAACTTGAAAGGGTAAATTACTGTCTTGTTTATTTTATAATATATTTTCAGCAACATTTTTTACTACCTTTCAAGATTGAATATAATGAGTTTTTTTAGACCCTGATGCTTTGCAATTTTCAGGACAACAATGAGTTGATGCAGGGTAAAACAACTACTGCTACAATTTCAGATCAATTCTCTGCTAGTCAAAGGTCCTATTGTCCTATTCTTTGCTTAGACCTGATTGATGATTAAGCCCTTCCTTATAAATACACAAACCTGATCTTATCGTCAAATTGTGTGTCTCTCATCCATCTGGTGATGACTTGTTTTCGATCATTAACCTTCTCATGTGGGCATTTGATATGAAAACTTTTTCTCGTCGAACTAGACAGCCTGGGCGTTTTTTTACACTTGTATTGTCATGTAGAACAACAACAATTCCTTAATCCCACTGGTTAGCATTTATCACACGTTTATTCTAATGTGAAGAATTGCTTTACAAATACAATTATTCTATTTGTGCCATATTTTCCCTGATAATTTTATTATCTTCAGAATGAATTCCAATGGAGTAGATCGTGGCATAAGCTTGTCTAGTTCAAGCTCTCGCAGTGCCCCACCCAATGTGTTTGATTGTCTTGACAATGAAATCGAAACCGAATTAAGTGAAATCTGTGGAACTGAGACTAAGTACGGCCGTGCAAAATATCATGAAAAGAAAGGAACCTGTGCACCATTGGATGTTCCTCAACGCTTGTTTAAAGAAGAGAGGTTTTGTTTTGCTTTCAATCATAGTTTGTCTTTTTATATTTTAGATTTTTTCATTAATAATACATACTACATACTGATTCACTAGTTACCAATTTTGTGGTAACCAACTTGGTGTAGGCTAGTAGACTTAATGGATTTGGTTACCAATAAGTTCTTCTGAACTAATTTAATGATGAAATTAATGTGATTATAAGTTATATATTCAGTGTTGAACCGTTGGGTAGTGCTATAGTGCATAATCAGCATGAACAAGCTTGTATCTCTTGGATTGACACTTTAATAGCCTGATCTTTTATTCTCATCTCTTAACCATCCTCTGATAAATATCTTATCTAGAAATCATCCCTTTCGGATGTTAAATGGCGTATGCAACCCTTTCAGGGTCTAGCAGCCTCGAGCAAAATAAATACAGCTATCATTTTCTACTTAAACATATATCTTTATGGTATTCACTATCTCATCTTTAGGTTCAAGAGTATTTGGAAGGCTGGTATTTACTAGTTGAATTTTTTTTGTTGCTATATTTTTCTAAAATACCACTTATTTGTCTTACTTACTCAGAAAGCTTTTTAATCTATCTTATTTTTCTGTAATCTCAGTGGCCTTCCTCGAGCTCATAGTCAGAATGGTGAAATTTGCAATGGAGCACTTACTCCAACTGCAAATGACTCACTTTCTGAAACCATTTATAAAGCATCCAGGCCATCAGGCATCCACTAATATTCTTTACCTCACGGTGCTATTACAATTTTTTTCCTTTTTTGATGAGTTTTGTCATTACAGCCTCAGAAGAAACTGATGCTAAGTCAAAGGTACCGGTGGTCCAGCAAAAGGGACGATTTAAGGTGACATCTGAGAATATTGAAGTAGAAAAGGTAAAATATCTTATTAATGATTTTTTCCCCATTTCTTAAACAAACTTAAGGATGATTATTCATCTCAGGTTCCTTCATTGCCTGGCATACCAAAAAGTCTGAGCTTTCAGGTAATTTATGTTACATGCATACAAGCTGCATTTTTATGGATCGATTATATAGATGAATTTCACGTTACTTCTTTCCCTACATTTTGGTTTGTAACATCTTTTCGGCTCTCATTTTTTACCTTTTGGCATTTTGAAACTTACCTCAGAACATCATCAACAACTTTAGTTATATTTCATAGGAAACAGATATTTTTACCACATACAAGCTGATAGCTTACGGCAGAGTGGTCACATACTCACGTATCATTTTCCACAATTTTAAAACTCACTTCATATAGTACCAACAACCTCAGTATTTTTTCCTGGAAATATAGGATAGAGACACCTCTGTAACATAAACTTGACAGGCTTTAGCTGTTAGCATCAGTTTTAAACTGCAACTATTATTGTCCCTTCATGTACATGTAATTATTATTATTATGCTAACTGCAATTTCATGCTCTGTTCACATGACATGTAAATCACGACAAGCTATACGTACAGTTTGACACTTGGACTTTTCTTCACGATAACCATATTTACCTTTTTGATTCTATTTTGTAGGCCATTCCTCAAGTTTCAGCTTTTAATTTATCTTCACCAGTTGCTGCAAAACCTAATATTATTGGCTCTAAACTCTTCCAACAGTTGCAAAGTTTCTTGCAGGATAACACAAATATGAGGGTATATAAAATTTTCACAAAAATCCTGTCCTCTGGTTGTATTTTTTCATCGTCTGTAAGTTTTAATTTATTATTTGAAACAGGATCATATTTTAAACGCAATGAAGCAAGCTGTTGCTGGTGATTTTTCAGGTATAAACTCTTCTTGATTTGTTTTCCCTTACGTTTCGATCCTTGTTCCATGTTAAACTGTTGTTCCTGATTTTGTATTATGTTTTGACAGCTCCAGCTAATCAAGCAACTGATGGTGTAAGCGTTCAATCAGGTGCAAACACAACTGAGAAGTCTTTGGTGAGTTTATTTTTGCATAATGCGTTAGGAGAAATTGATTTGCTTTACTTGATTGATAGGAGATTATCCATTCATATCCAGAAAGCATTTATTATCATTTGTCGTCGTCATTCTATGCACTTTCGCTGCTTTTAAACAGCCACAACTAGTACCTCAAGAAATACTGCATTATCGAATTAAACTGGTTCAAAATCGAAAGAGAATCCAGCTAATTACTCCAGGTCTGCAGCGGTGCTGATTATCATCTCCATTATATCCTATAGGGTCTCAATATTTAGGATGTGTTTGAGATAGTTATTGGATAATTCCTAGGTGTCTAGATTCTAGGAGTAATTGATATAAACCATAAATAACTCCAAATACGTCTTGTAACCTTGATATCCTAAATTTTAAAGGAAATTATTTTGATATTCTTAACTTTTATTTTATCTTAATTTTAAATTTAAATGCTAACATCGTTTAAAAAAAATATTTTTTTTCTCATTATATCTTTTCAAATGAACCATTTTTCTTGCTTTTTCACCATTTCTCTTTGATTTCCATCTACGAGCCTAACCTTTCAATGATGACGAGAACCTGATGAGATAGGTGGCATCAATGCTTCTGCCACCATCTTTATCGGCAACAAGGGAGCGACTCTCTCTAAAGATACTATCTACGTCATTTCCTGCACTATTGTTGAGGTCTAGATTAACGACTCCGTCATCAAAAAACTCTCTACCACCACCACAACCATCCCACTCCCCTTCGTCTCCTCCCTTGCACGCCTCCTTTCCCTCGAGGAGTCCTGCGCCACCCTCCTCGTCATCCTCAGCAAGTTTGTCTATGTCGATTCCCATGGCATTTGTAGCACCATCCCTTTGATGATAATGGAGGTTCTCAACTAAAATTTTTCAGTGGAAAGACTCGATTTTGGGTTGATTTCAAGGCTCTATGGGAGGGAGACTGAGGGTGCTACGACAGAGGAGGTGTTTATTATTAAGGAGTTATGTGCTTCTTCCATTGGGATTTGTGGTATCATGGACTGTGTGTCGTCTACTTTGTCAGTGGCAATGGGTGTCGTGGTAGTGCTGTTGTGTGAGTTGACAAAGGTAGATGTTGGAGTGTTTGACTCGTATGTTTCCAAGGATGGGTTCTTTGACAAGGGTCGGATGAATGTTACTAAGGACATGAAAATGTTGTTTGGGTCGAAGCACATCGATAGGGGGAGTTACGGTTTTGCATGGAGATACCCACGGTCCACGGCGACGTATGGAAAATTGTGAGGATGTTGCATGAGCAAAGCCGAATTGAGTTGAATTCCATGGTCAAGGTAGAGGAAGACGAAGTGAGTAGAGATGAGGTGGCACAGGAAGACCGCGAAAAGGTAAGGGTGGTGATTGAATGCATATATGTGGAGGGGTGTTTTTGTCATTAAAAAATTATAAAATATTTTAACACTGATGGAAGTATCAACGTGAGTAACAGTAATACTTGTATGTATTAAAGTGATCTCTTTTAAAATTTAAGATACTAAAGTAAGAAATAGATATAATTGAGAGTAATTTTGCAACCCTCGAACCCCTTCTTGTCCAAATGGTGAAATTTTTTTCTAGTCATTTGAGATAATATATTCCCCACGCATTATACATGTAGAGAAAGCCCATATTTATATATGAAGAGAATGTTGTTATGCCACAATCAATCACACACATCTAGAACCTTCTTACATGATAAGGACCCATAACAGAATACGTATATACAGGTATGCTAATATGTCCCCTCAAGTTGCATGGTCACAACCACAAACCATCAACTTGCCACAATTATTGAGAAAGGTGGAGCGTGGCAAAGCTTTGGTAAAAATATCAGCAAGTTGTTCTTTGGAAGGAAGGAAACGAGAAGGTGTCGGTTAGCAACCAATTCCCAAACAAAGTGGTAATTGACTTCAATGTGTTTCATGCGAACATGAAACACACAACTTGTTAAGAGAAAAGTCGCTCCAAGGTTGTCACACCACAAGTTCGAAGGAGGTCATGGCATGCGTAGCTCATGTAGTAAAGATTGCAATCATAAAGCTTTGATGATCGCATCGGCTAAAGCCCTGTACTCAGATTTAGTGAAGGAGTGGGCTATTGTCTTTTACTTCTGAGACATCCAACTGACAAGATTGGAGCCACAAAAGATTGCAAAATCACCGAAAGAGTGGTGGTCATCCTGATGATAGGAGAAGGAAGTCAGTTAGCATGATAGACAATAATTTCAAAGGCGAAGTACCAATAACAATGTGGAACAGAAGTATGGACAAAAAGAGTAAGCCCAGTATCAACAATGTGTCAAATTTTATGCTTGACGGAGTCATTTTGTTAATGTATACGAGGGCAACAATAGCGATGATAAATGCCACATGTCTTAAGAGGAGAATTAAGTTTTCTAAATTTACCACCATCATTAGATTGGAAACTTTTAATTTTTGTAGAGAATTGTCGTTCTACAAAAACTTGGAAGAGATGAAAAACAATAACTACATCAGATTTCTTGGTTATTGGATAAAACCATACAAACGTGGAATAGGTGATGGATGCCAAATGTCACTATGGATAAAATCTAATGGGCTAGAGGCTAGAGCTTGATGATCCAGTTAAAGGAAGAGGAGTACGGGAGGATTTTCTCGACAAACATGCTTCACAGTGTTGCATGTTGGTAGCCAGGACAAGAAGATGATGGTGATGAACTAAGCATTGAATTGTGGTTGAGTGAGGATGTCCTAACCTGGAGTGCCAGCGATTGAGAGAGACTTCTGTGTTGAGAAGGGTAATAGGAGGTGAATGAAGGAAGAGTGTGCATACGATAGAGACCATCCTGGTATCTACCTTGAAGAAGAACATGGGTGGTTTTTCGATCCTTGACAAGGAAAAGGAAGGGATGAAATTCAAAGAAGCAAACATTATCAAGTGTGAAATGATAAACAGAGAGCAATTATTTGGAAAGAAAGGGAACACACAATAACTTAGAGAGGTGAAATTTACATTGAGCTGTAGATATTATGGTAGAGCCAATATGGGTTATAGAGAGAATTTTACCATTGGTGATTGTGACTTGATTAGGTCCATGATGCACATAGCAAGATACAATCCTTGAAGATCTAGAGTAAGATGATGAGTTTGCATCGGAGTCTACATACCAGTCAGAGGGCGTTGTTGATGGTGGGTATGAAGATGGGGGTGGAGTAGGAGGAAGGTAATTATGAGTGTCAAATGTTTGTGAAAATACGCAATAACCCAGAGAAGATGAAGGATATGTAGTATAGGCATGAGAGGAGTAGTGGTGCCACGATGATGGAATCGACATTTGTAAGAGTTGTGGTCATGAATACCACAAACTGGATAGGGGTCTCGACATTCTTTGGATTGTCTTCCATGACCTTGGCCCGATTGACATCTACGACCACAGGAATGGGATGATGAATGTATCGCATGTGCCGTTGGAGCTGTAGGAAGAGGTGGTGTGGTCGGAGTGGGTAATAATGCAGACAGAGAATTTTGAGATGCTTGTAGAGGAATCTCATGACCTAATAAGAGGCTGAGTAGCTTAGGGAAGTTCATCGAAGTGGATCTTGTGGAGAGAGCAGCGACGATGTCACTGTAATCCACCAACAAGTTGTTGTAAATAATAGCGTTAAAATCCGCATCAGAAGTGACGTGACTAGCTGTTCAAAGCTCCTCATCAATATATCGAGCTTGTTGGAGATAGGAGGTGATATCCATATCCCCTTTCTTCAAACTATAGATTTGCATTGTGAGTTGGACTATATGGGTGTGGGATGGAGTATGGGTGTGGGATGGAGTCCTGAAGGCCATTTCAAGCACACGCCAAGCATTAAACAAGGTATTGATGCTTGTGACAGAGGAAAGGAGTTTTGAGGAAAGGAATTGTATAATCCAAGTGAAGAGCATTTGATCCTTGCGAATCCATTGTTGATACAGACAATTCACTTTGTCGGTAATAGAGGAATTGAGAGGAGATGTTGGAGAAACAACTACGATGATCGTCAGGGGAGGGTTCAGATCTTTGTCGTCAATGAGGTCGAGCAAACCCAGGTTTTGAAGCAATGACATAAACTGTGTGTTCCATAGAAGATAATTGGTAGTGGTGAGTTTGACTTCGACATGGTTGTGAGTACTAGAAAGGATTGAGAAGGAACATAGATTCATGGGAAACAAGAAAGGAAAAGAAGAGGTAGAGTTAAAGAAAGATCAGTTGGGAGATGCCATGCTAGAAGCATAGGAAGAGAAAGAAGAACTAGAAGGAAGAAGAAAGAAGAACACTGAAGGAACTAGAAAGACAGAAAAAATTAGAATCTATATGTCTTTGGTATTATATTTGCATGACATTGTAAAGATATTCCTCATGCACTATTCACATAGAGGAAACCCATATTTATATAGTTAGAGAAGGTTGTTATGCTACAATCATCCACACACATCTAGAACCTTCATACATGATAAGGATCTATAACAAAATATGTATATATGGATAAACTAAGAGTCCATTGACACCTAAAAAGCATGGATTTGTTTACAGGATACAGGAATGACATGACGCAAATACAATGGATAAGATACATGTGGCTTTCTACGTGTCATCCGAAAGTAATCCTGAAGTACCCATGAGTATCCAATATTAAAATTAATTTTTTTAAATAAAAATAGCATGAGGCTTTCAATGTAACATCATTATAAGAAAAAGGAGAAAATAAAAACAAACTAACTCTCACGCTCCCTGCATATAACCAATTGGATGGCCCTTCGACTCTTTGGAGTTGTTCTGGTTCATCTGATGTACAATCGACTTGGCATCTGCAATTCAGGTGGCTTAACGTGTCCCTTCGACTGTTGACATGTTACATTAAGTTTCTTATTTGCTGGTTCTAGTTTGTTCGATAGCTTTTTCAAAGAAGAGTTGACCTGAAAGCTGGTTTAGGCATCACGATGCATCTCCATTTGTCGTAGATCGTTCATAATAACGTATTTTCATGCAGCTTGTGCAACTTGAGGCGGCTAACGAGAAAGAGAAGGAACTGGTGCAACAAGTAGCCGATTTGCAGTGGAGGTAATGATTTTTTACAGAAGCTTAAATAATCGTTGTCAAAGCCTTTTGGCATCTAATAAAATTCGTTGTCAGGCTTTTATGTGTTCAGGAAGAACTGCAAAAGCTTAAAGCCAGGAGTTCATAAGTCTGTATTCCACACCCTCTTCCATTCTCTCTTTTACTTATGGCTAGCGCCTGAATTTCTAACACACGCCACTGCAGGTGTAGATTGATCATCAGATTCAGTGAAAATAAATTGGCGTGTGAAATAATGACTGAGAGTGCTCGCTCTTGCTCCGCGCTTTTCACAGTAGGCTGATCCTAATATGACGATGGTACAAACTCTTCTCCAGCCAGCACACCTTCGCCAACTGCAACGGTGTGTTCATGACTTTTTTTTCTTTTCATGTAAATGGGTTTACAATGAATTATTACATTAAACTGGCATTTAGATGCTAGATGTCATTCGATGTACAGGCGCTGTTACGTGGGTTTATATACTTGGAGAAGCCTGTTCAAATATTTGATTTGGTTATTTATTACTGTCCTTAAACGTAGAAAAGGAAAGATACTAGTCAAAGTCACACCGCTATGGCAATTCCAGCATGGTCCCCGGTGGCAGAACACTTGCTGCCAATGACTCAGAATCTTGACCAGAGACCACAACACGCCTAGGCAAGTAAACACTAACACAAACACCTAGGAGATTGTTCGGGTACACCAATTTTTATATTAATTTATATATTATTGATGTGACATCCTATATTATCTTACACATCGTATCTTGACATGTCAATAGTCTTAAATAATTTTTTGATGTCACATTGGACTTGCATCTTAATCATATTATTTTACATCATTTTCGTGTATCATTTTAGCTACTTGTACTATTTGATGGGGACAAAATTACATCAAATATAGTTGTAGGTATTTTTTTAATAAATACATAAAAAGGGAAAAAATAATCTTATAACTATATTTATTAGATATATATATAAATACATAGTAAAAATGTTATTTAAATCAAACAATTATTAATATTTGATCTAAAGGTCTTAAAATTTAATATATTTTGTTAAATTCTAACTATTAAATTTAAGATTAAAAATTAATAATGAATATAACTTAAATTAAGATGAAACTTTAACCTATAGTAGATTATCTTATATATTAATTAAACATATAATTAGATTTTATTTTAAAAATTAAAAATAAGATGCTTACAAGAAAAATTCCCTGGAAGCGCCTAAAGGACCCATTTTTTGTTGTTTGATATTATTTTTATATCATTTATCCATTTTCTTATATTATGTTATGTTATTCTTGTATTATTCAACTTTTATTATTTGATATATTTTTCTTGTATCATTTGATGTCTTCTGCATCTTTTTGAATCACATCATTTGATTCTTATCACATCAATAGGTGATATGAATGCCTACATCAGATGTAATGTATGAATTGATGTGAGATTTATGTAATACTAAGTAAGTTTTTAAAAGAATCATGAAAAGCAGTGCAATTTCGAATTTATATTCTCTCCTCGCAAATATTTACAGTTCCTATACACGTGATCAACGTGCTAACCAAAACTAGCAGCACAAACCCAGAATATCTCAGACGATGTGTTATGACAAAAACTACACTGTAAAAGACAAATATTAATCCCTTGTATCCGTAATCTACCTGGGTCCGGAAAGCTCCATCTCTTCGACGTCTTCCAGGGACCGGCGATCGTTGTTGTTGTCGACATGAGGCTCAATGGGGTGGTCCTTGTCTCTGTTGACCGGGGAAGTTGGCGGTGGCCGGTTGGAAGCCTCCCACTTGTCGGCGAGTCCGTCGCCGGCTTCTAGCATTCTCACGACCTCTGACATCTTCGGACGATGCAAAGGAAGGTACTGGGTGCAAAGTAGCGCCACCTGCACCATTTCTCCCACCTCAATTCGATCATAGTTGCTTCTTAAGTCCTTGTCTACTAGAAGGTGCAGCTTCTTCTCCTGGTGGACTTTCCTCACCTGCTCCAAAATGAAAGGGGGTCGTCTCGTTACAGTTGTGAGAATCTCTTTTGGGTTTTGGTTATGTTCGACGGTGTATTGGAATCAATGACAAATCCAACTAAAACTAAGATTAATCATAAAGAATGCAATTAACATACCCAATCGAGCATGGCGCCTTTGTGCACAGTCCCTTTGCCAAATTCAAGTGCCCGGAGGCCACTAACTAGCTCTAGTAGGAGAATGCCGAAACCAAAGACGTCAGTCTTCTCTGAGGACTGACCAGTGGAAAGGTACTCGGGGGCAATGTGCCCAACCGTGCCGCGAACAGCAGTGGTCACATGAGAGTCACCATGATCAAGGAGCTTAGCAAGACCAAAGTCACCTACGACGGCCTCGCAGAAGTCATTGAGAAGGATGTTAGCGGCCTTCACGTCTCGGTGAATTATCTTTGGGTCACACTGCTCGTGCAGGTAAAGAAGACCCCTTGCCGCCCCCAACGCTATTCTCTTCCTTGTGATCCAGTCTAAAGCAGGCTTAGCTGCCGGAGTTTAAAAAAACAGACATAAACACACAGTAACATTGTATTACTGTAATAATTTTGTGTAGTATACTCCAAAAGCTAGTGAGACATATTTGCACAGAGCTGGCCGTTGCAACTTGCAAACAGTGCTTCTCATCTCATCTCATGTATTGTTTGTATTCTGCTGCTGGTGGTAATAAGAGGGTTGTCCTATGTGCACAAGTAAAGCATGAAACCGACCCACGTCTGATGTCACTCAGAAGTCAGGACATAAATATCGTGTGACGATCAGGCCTTGTCCCCTCTAGACAAGTGTTACCCTGCAAATCTCCTACATGACCAGTATCCTTAAAAGAACAATGTGGTCCATGTTCTTCAGGGAAAATAAAACAAAAACTACGTGGTCCATGAAGCATGCCATGGCCAATAACACGATGGAGGAACTAGGAAACAAACAAGATGTGTACAGAAGCAGCGGATGCCAGAAGTAGGAGAATAAGAAGGAAGACTGTACCTTTGAGCCGTGACGCAACGCTGCCGTTGGACATGAATGGGTAGACCAGGAGCCGTTCATTGACCGCAGCACAGTAGCCGAGTAGTCGGAGGAGGTTCCGGTGCACAGCTAGACTTATCATCTCCACCTCCGTCCTGAACTGTGCTTCACCGGCCCAGCACACGTCCTTCAGCCGCTTGACGGCTACCACTGTTCCATCCGAAAGCCGGCCCCTGCATGGAAGCACGACAATTAAATGCAAGTAGTTTGGGTTGAGCTTGAATTACCACAAACATAATTTGCACACTAGCTGTTTCTTTTATCTCATCTTCTTGGTTAAGTTCACTTCATCTCTCTCAAAATGCAATCATCAGATCTCTATAGGCTTCCTGAAATAGTAGTAGTTTCGGTTGTGCTTGGTTCGTTTTTTTTTTTTTTTCATCAATTTCCATTAGAACTCACTTAATTACACTCCACAATCACATTTACTAGTCTGTTAACAGCAGTCATGACAACAACAGCAATAACAACATGAAGCAAATCCTTACCTGTACACATTGCCGAACCCTCCCTTTCCCAATATGTTCTTCGGGTTGAAATTGTCGGTTGCCGACTGTAGCTCCCGGAGCCCGAACTGCCGGAGATTGCCGATCCCCCTTGCCACGGAGGCTTCCTCTTCTGCACAACACACAAAGCAACAACAAAAACAGCATCAGAGGGTCCGAATGAGCTGGCCGTAGTCAAAACCATGCAGTACTACGACAGCTTCACTGATACCGCCCGTTTTTGATAAATTTCTCGCAAATTAAGCATTTGTCACTTTGTGGGAGAGATGGTACTAACCGTCGATGCCCAATATGAACTGCTGGTTCCGCTTCTTCCTCCACCAGAGGAGGACGAACAGTGTGAGCAACAGCAATGTGGTGGAGCCAAGGCTTGTCCCTAGTGCAACCACTAATCTCCTGTGCTTCTGCTTCCCTGTTTTTTTTTTTTTTTTTTTT
>JAMKQA010034043.1:0-30017 GCA_024699735.1 Posidonia australis | reverse complement strand
GGGCCCGACCCGCGGCCGTTTTTTGCGGACCCGGCCCGTTTTCCATGTCTAGTGAGGTGGTTATTGTAGCATTGGTAGTGGAGTGGTTGTACTATTGATGGTGGCGACAAAGCAATGACAATTGTGGTGACAAGGCAACAACTTTGGTGAAGAATCGATGGTAAGATTTTGATGTATGGTGACATCATTGTCTTCTTTGTTTCTAGGTAACCTTCTTTATTTATGGTTTTTAGATTTTGTGTTTTTCACTTTATGATTTGGAATCGTTTGGTGATTTAGCTATTTGGAGAATTTGGATCTCTCTTTTCTCTTTGACTTATCATATATTGTTTCTTGCTTTATAATGTAGATGGATTTTGAGTATTATCACTTTGACATACACTTTGGCGGGTTTTTTTTATGCAGATGGATTTTAAGTATTATCACTAAACTATTTGAGTAGGCTTATTGGTCGAGCAAGCCGACTTCTGGAGTTTGTGTATTCTATTTGGTTATTAGGTGGTCGGTCTATTGTGCTATTTGAGTAAATTGATTGGCTACGAAATTTTAGGATACCAAAGTGAAGAAATGGAAAAGAAAAGAGGAAGAAATAGAAAATAATAAGGTACACAATGTTAGATGTATTTTCATCCAAAAGTTATTATAAAACATATTTCTATCAATTGAAATACCAAAATGATCAATGACGAAAGTTCAACATATCAAAGTTATGTGTTTTGAAGTACCGGATACTAAAGTAAAAATTCAATAATAGTACAAGATATCATCAAGTAATTAACTCAAAATAATATATAACAATAATATTTTAAAAGCATATATATTTATCATTTATCAAGTTTAACTAGAATAAAAATATAAATTCATGTTTACATTTAAAAAAATTAGTAATACACACACATGTATTGTGTGTATTGGCTTCATTAGGTATGATTAAATTGATCCTTCAAATAGAGTCAGAGTCATCTTTTATCGACTTATGAAATCCTCGAATTAAATCAAGCAGTTTGTTTATAACCAAATCATACCAAGTCAACTGCAAAATATGGTTTGATTTAGTGATTTGAATAATAAATGCCCTTAATAACAACATGAGTGTCTAAAAATTTCCCAGAATTAAAAAAGAGAAGAAAATAACATGGAGTGAATAAACGGTTCTATTTAGAATTCCCAGAAGTAGAGGACTATACCAACAAATACGTAAAACTTGGGAGGCATGAGAGCGAAAAAGCAAAACGGAGCCCTCCCATTTCCAGAGATTCCACTCTGATCAAACCAAAAACCACATTTATTTTGGGAAAAGGGTGAGACACGCGAAGAGGCAACAAACAACACCAACGAACCACCACTTCCCATAAAACAAAACAACAGAAGAAGAAAGCGAATATCTTTTTGGTTTGCTGGCAGAAGAAAACCTCGCGCGGATCTCTTGGTTGCCGATTGCGTTCCTGTTCCTTCGCCGCGTCTCAATCTTCCATTCCCAGAGGGAGCAGATCCCACTCTGTTGTGTTGGGGATTCTTCTTCTGGTTGCGGTTGATGTGCGGAAATCGGAAATGGGGGGACTGCTTGGGGCAGTCGTGCTGCCTCTGCTGCTTCTCGCAGGTAACGAGATGGCAGGTTTTTGTGTGTGTGTGTTTGTTTTCGTTCGATTTTGGTTGGCAATTTGGATAGTGATTTGCCTGGAGTTAAGTGTCATGTCATTAATTTGGATGGATAATTTGCTGTGGTGTTGTCATCTGGCAATCATAGAAAGAGTTTTTGGTTGGTGCAAAAGCTTGTGGGGCTTCCATAGGCATTCAAGTGGTTTGTGTTGTCAGTTTTTTTTCCATCGAGCTATGCATTAACTACATTTGTTGCGTTCAAAGTGAGTACTGACCGAATTCATGATTGTTAACAATTCAATTCTGGAAATATGACGTGCTTCTCAAATTTATGGTCTCATGAAATCCTTTCCACTTCAACTTTTCGAAGAATAAATAGATGATCAAGAAATGTCATATTTCTCTGAAAGATGTTCTTAGTTAATATTTTACTAATATATGCTGTTCATATAATAAGCATCAAGGAGCTTTTAGTTATGTTACAAGTTCTTATGCTGTTTTGTGTTGTCGCTTGGCACTTGAATGCGCATAGTGTTTTCAATTTGGCCAACTAGTCTGACTACTTGGCCAATTAGTTACTAATAGGGCCTTCGTCAACCAGTCCTGAGTGACTAGACGAGGTATTTTACCAAATAGGTTAACCAAGTTCATAGGTGGTTGGTTACTTTTTGACCAAGTTACAATATCTCTACTGTAGTTGTATGGAACCATAAATGCTGCTTATACATATTATTAGTGTTGAACTTTTCCTATTTGTCTCCCATCTGATTTCTATTCTCATTTGTCTCGTCTAATTTTTGACTGCCACTGCATGTGTTGGATTATACTTGAATACAAAAGTTATATGTATTGGCAATAGAAAGAACCAAACAAATAGTATAATACTTGTTAATATATTTAGTTGTAGAAAATTGGCCACTTTTATATATTTATACCTCTATCTACCTGTATGATAACACTTTTTGTTGAATTTCTAATATTTGTCATATCCTCACTATTTACCTATTTATTTATTGTCACATTTGCATAAGTATAGCTTTTGTAGATGTAATTACAATTGTCTTCACTAGTTTCTTGTATATAATTGTTAAAAAATAAAAATGTTAGATGTTTTCTTTACATTTCTAGTCATCATTTCAATCTTTTTACCAATAAACATATAACTTGGAAAAATGGTCACAAGTTAGTGGACTAGTCCAACTAGTCCCCCTATTAGTAGCCAAGAGCCTCAACCAACTAGTGGCCACTAGCCGAATTGAAAACATCTGCATGAATATGGTACTCTTGCGTTAAACCTTGATAAAATTCTACAATGGAGCTGTAGCAGTATCACCTAAGTTTGTAGTTCATTTGAGAAGCACCAACCAACTTTATGAGATTAGTTATGAGCTCTTAAGCCATGTGGAAAACAATAATTTCCTGTCTGATGGTTCTAAATTATCCACTAGATTTATAGTCAGTTGCATACATATATGGCAATATTTTGATATTGTAAAAACTGACATGCATATTGAAGTAGTTTAAAGTTGAAATTAATACTCTTTTTGTATTTTCTTTGTTGCTTTGATACAAAGTAAATGCTATGGTTTGTGCACTTGCTTCTGTTAACTTTATCAACATGGTTTATTTCTCTTTTTACAGCATCAATGATTGATTGGAATTTGATCTCCTGTATCAATTTGTTAGCATTCCTTGTCATCCAATTTACTTTGAAAAGAAGAGGTAAAGTATTTGTATTTAATAAGTTCTTATTCTATTTACAAATTGTTGTGGTTTTAGAGGAATTTGAAAACCGGAAATATTCTGGTGGGATCACAAAACAACTTTTTATAAAATAATTTAAGTTCTAAATGTTGCACTACTGTGACTTGCTTTCATGATTCTATGGCCATTACATTTCATCATCAACCATCTCTATAAAGACAAATTTTGATTGGGACTTTTCAGGATGAGTATTTCTTTTGAATAAAATGTCTAATTTCAGTAGGTACTTTACTTATGCATCATAACCCTTTTGGATGAAATAAAAGTTTTTACATTTTTAAGTTTCAAATATATTGCTTCTAAGGAACTGTGGAGGTCAAGAGATGCATATCTGAAGTTCTCAATGTAAAGATCGAATCACTTATCTTTCTATCTATTTTCGATTAATGCTTCTTGTTTGTAAATTTGGTGGGCACCATTGGAGTTTCATGTATTTAAACTTAGTACATCTATTGGATATTTCAGTAAACAATGTTAGTTTTTTTTTCGATGGTTGAAATTCATATTACCATACACCAAGGTTATTAAGGCGCTATGGCACCAAGGCATTGAGCTAGGGCAAAAAAAGAAAACATTCAGAAATTTTCATCATTGATATTATATAATATAAACACAATTATGCATTGACATATCTATGTTAAATTGAATTAATCCCTAAATAACATTGGGCATGTAAAGAGGATGAGAGAGAGAGAGAGAGGGAGAGGAAATGTTGGCAACTTGGAGAATGGGAAGTGGTGGGCTGAAGGAGGAGGCTTTCATTGGAGCTCGTTGGAATCTCCCTGGAGTATAGACAAAGGCTGGGGTGAGTAAAGACCTATGTTTGAAGTGTTTTGGGTGTGGCCATTGACAAAAGGAATGTAAGAATGCATGGGTATGTAGAAGATGTAGAGGAGTAGGTCAACAGGAAGCAGGGTGTTCTGGCAATGTTGGTTGGAATGGTGGTATGGCATACCAGATGGGCCGACATGCTGGAGAAAGAAATGGGATAGGAATTGACACAGGAAGGTGTGCTGGACACTACCAGAGAAGCTTTTGTGATGCCCTGTTGGGTTCAACTGAGCAAGGTGCAAGATCGGATCAGTAGAGTGAGAAGCTGGGTGCTACTGTCAAAGAACAATATCAAGTGTTCATCCCACATTTTACACATATTGCTGAGATGGAAATGGATTTAGAATTTGCAGTAATCATCACATGGAGTGGTGGTTTAGATTGGAGGAAATAAGGAAAACTATTGAAGCAGCCGTGGTTTGTGGATACACTAATTTGGTGTGGCGCAAACAAGGGTCTGATCATTCTACCTAATTGTTCCATCTAACTTGAGGCAATACAGAGCATTTGGAATTCACCAATCGATATTTCAGAGCGATCTGTTTATAGTGAAGCTTTGACTATTCCAGGGTTGTGGGTTGTGATTCATGGCATCCTGATTCATGCCAGAGGTGGAGATACCCTTTCAAAAATTTGTTTTCATTTTGGAGTATTCAAAGGGAGCTAAGTTGCTATGATCAGAGGTTTTAACATCAATTTTGAGCTTGCTTTGGTAGATACTTTAGTGGAAAGGATACCCAAATCTATGTCTTTGATCCTTGGTAGAGTTTATTTTGAGTACTCTCTTGCTTTAACTGGCAAAAATGATAAAACCAGTGGAGAATCATCACTGTTGGAGGCAGGTATGGAGATGGGTTTGAGGTTTAGTGGCTTGTAGGTGATAGATACATGGGTGGATGGTGCAAGGTGGTTGAGGAAGAAGAAGATGAGTCAAGGAGTCAGAAAACTTGGTAGACTTGCTGGGGTTGGCAAGTAGAATGGATGTTTGAATGCTGGTTGCCTAAGCTTTGGAATCGAGAAAGTCACTTCTTGTCCCAAGGAGGTGGGGACCACCTTGGAAGATGCTTCGACACATGCTTTATGTGCTAATTGCTCCTCAAATATTTTTGGTGGGTTTAATGATATATGTGCTAATTGCTCAAATATTCCTGGTAGGCCTAATGGGCTTCAAGGAGGAGTGATTTTTAATTGTTAGTGTTAGTTATATGTCTTTAGATATATGGTTATCTCTTATATGGATATATGATACATAGATATGTGTGTAAGGGTTAAATCCTACATATATGTAACACATATTGTTAAGGAATAAGACTTTTTATTTCTCTCTTACATTTAACATGGTACACAATCCTAGACATCCTCTTCCCTCCTACCCTCAGTTGCTGCTGATCAAGGCCTTTTCTGGCCAACTCGTCACTATCTCCTGCTCTAATTGCCACTTTACCCACCCATCGGCTCTCCACCACTACCCTAACCACCTTTCGAGCATCGCGCGGCCTTTGTTCGTTGGCCTTAGCCCTCCTATAGGCCCTCAACCTTCCTTTTGTGGGAGTTGATGACCTAAACAGCAGGTCGTCGGTTCCTGTATTATGATATAGGTTGCTTCTTTCCTTCTTCATGTTTTTGCATTTAGAATTATCTATGTGCCCTTTATTTACTTTAGATACTTAAATTTTGCCCTAGGAAAGGGCTTCTATAACTATTTTTGGTGTTTTTTCTTAAGGTTGCAGCATTTTTGGCCTTGCTTTATCTATTTATTTGTTCCAATGAAACCTTATTTCATGCTCATATGGCTTCTTCTCGTGAGACGTTGATGAAAAATCTCTCCAGAATGACCCTCAAGCTCAATGGTAAGAACTTTCTTGTATGGTCATAGGCGTTTGAGACCTTTACATCTCACTGTTGATCCCTCAGATGTCAAGGATGTTACTTATGAAGATTGGTTTGTTAATGATTGTGTCATCATATCATGGTTGGTTAATAGTATGGAGAAGGATATATCTAGAGGTGTTATGATGCTATGTCAGGCTTGAAAGATTTGGGACACTTTGCAGAACACATATAAATATGAAAAAAATATTACACATATATGTGAGATATATGAGTAGACATGGAAACCGGGCCGGGCCGGGCCGGCCCGGCCCGCGAAACAGCCGGCCCGTTTTCCATGTCTATATATGAGTAGCTGTTTACTCACCGTCAGGGGGAGTGTTATGTTTAGGAATTTTATATGTCTCTCAGGTCCTTGCTGGATGAGTTGGAAGTATATCAACCATTTGTTGCAGACATATCAAAGACGCGGTAGTATCAAAAGGAGTTAACTATAATTATTTTCATGGTCAGGCTCAATTCAACATCAACTTACTAGATCCACAAAGACTCTTCCTTATCTTTTGTTTACCTTTCTTGTGCACTACGCATCTTGACAGCTACTCTAGCTCCAGTTCCTGATCTGTCACCATTAGTTACTGTTAGAATAAGTGGGGATAGTTTTTGTAGTTAAACGGGTTATTGGATATCCATATATTTGTGGGTGTCTAATACCTATATATATGTATTTTTCACTAATCAATAGAGATTTTTTTTTTGTTTTTCTCTCATAACATGGTATTAGAGCACAGGGAGAAAATCACAAAAAAACCCTAGCCGCCTGACCTGCACCGTACTCGTCGCCGACCACAACCTCCACTGGTGCCGGTCGCTGTCGGCCGCCTGATCTGCGCTGGACGTCCCCTCCTGCCCTCCTGCCCTCTCGCTTGTGTGCCCCAAGGTCTCCTCCACCGCCGGCAGGCCCGTACGTGGCCTGCAGTCCACCGCTGGCCGTTCCACCGTCGTCGCCGTCCGTACGGCGTCACCGACGCATGTTGTGTCACCGGTGATGCCTGGTTGTCTCTCCCGTCCACTTGTTAGGGCAGTCCAGCCCCTCTTGGCCATGTTTTAGGCCATTCTCCAGTCTCCAGTTGGTGTTGTGTGTGGATACGTCACATTCACACACCGTGGTGAGCAATTGGTCTATTTTTTTCGTCGTTTTCAGACCATCTATTTGTGATTTGCTATTAAAGATCAGTGAGGATGTTATCTCGTGATTCGTTTGTTAAAAACATGAGTGATACCTCTAAGAAACTCTCTGGCCCTAACTATCATCTGTGGTCCCAGAGTTTTGAGACATTTGTTTTGACACATAGAAAAGTGAAGCACCTTACAGATCCTCTTTCGGATATCAAATCTGACATTTATGAAGATTGGTTGGCCGATGATGCAGCGGTTATTACTTGGATGGCTAACAGTACGGAGTCTTCTGTTGCACATGGTGTCATATCATTGCGGCCAGCAAAGAAGATTTGGGATACTCTTCGACTCACTTATGGGCATGAAAAGAATATTTCCAGAGTTTGTGAGATTTATGAATAGTTTTTCACTCTACGGTAGGGGGATAGATCTGTTCAGGATTTCTTCACTGTTCTTCGAGCCTTACTAGAGGAGTTGGACATTCATCAGCCTCTGACGATTGATATCACCCGCCTGCGTCAGTATCGTGAAGAACTAGCGGTTGTTGTGTTTCTCTTTGCCCTGAATCCAGATCTCAGTTCACAGATTCGAGGAGAGGTATTGGCTACTGATGTATTACCAGATCTTCATATCACGTTCGGCAAGGCTATGCGAGTGTTTACTGCTACTTCTCATACAGTGTTAGAGCCTTCTGCCATGGCGGTCACTCGTGGACGTGGACGTGGTGGTGCACGAGGAGGACGTGGTCGTGGCGATACGGAGGACGACCACGTTGTACACACTGTGGACGGTTGGGTCATCGAGTTGAGCGATGCTGGGATATTATTGGTCGTCCTTAGACGGCTAATATGTCTACAGAGGCCCCCATATCTGTTGCTACTACTGAGCCACCGACATTCACTGTATCACAGGCTGATTACGAGCGGCTTCAGCAGTTAAAGGTCACTGACTCCACTGCCACAGCCACACATGCCAGCACTTCAGGTACTAGTGTCCTATTTGCCTCGAGAGACTTCTCCTGGATCATTGATTCCTGTGCCTCCTCCCACATGTCAGGTACTCGTAGTTTGTTTACACAATTATCTCAGTTATTTGATATTCGGACTGTCGCGATTGCTGATGGTCGAACTTACCCAGTCTCTGGTGAGGGAGTGGTTCACGCCTCTTCACATTTACCACTAGAGAGTGTCCTGTTTGTCCCTGATTTTCCTGTAAATTTATTGTCCATTAGTGCTATTACTAAACAACTCAAATGTAGTGTGACTTTTTTCCTTTTCACTGTACCTTTCAGGATTTGCAGACGGGGAGGAGTATTGGTTTGGGCCGTGATCGAGGAAATGGAGTGTACCTGCTAGCTCGTGATGAGATTCCTCAAGGCTTCGCTTCTACAACATCTACTGTTGAGTCTTCTTCCTTGTGGCACCATAGACTGAGACATCCGTCTCATCAGAAACTCCAGTAGGCCTTACCCTGGCAGTCCGTGTCTCGTTTTGATTGTGCGTCGTGTCAGTTAGGTAAACACCATCATACTTCGTTTAAACAGTTGCGTCTTGCGTCTAGTAGCACAACATTTGAGTTAGTTCGTTGTGATGTATGGGGTCCATCTAGAGTCCAGTCTGTGTCGGGTCATAGGTGCTATATTATTTTTGTTGATGATTTTTCTCGAGTGTCCTGGGTATATTTGTTGAAAGATCGAAATCATATTCATGATGTACTCAGAAATTTTCTTAATGAAATAAAGAATCATTTTGATGTGTCTCCCAAGTTTTTTAGAACTGACAATGCACTTGAGTTCATGCATTCTAACATCACTTCTATGTGCGCCTCACTGGGTATCATCCATCAAACATCCTGTCCTCATACCTCACAGCAAAATAGGGTTGCAGAACGTAAGGATAGGTACATTCTAGATGTCACTCGTACACTTATGGTGCATATGCAGGTTCCAAAACATCTTTGAGCTGATGCTGTGCTTACAACTACCTACCTTATCAACAGGATGCCTGCTACCCCATTTGATGGGGAGGTTCCACTTCGTCGTTTACAACCAGACTTCACCTTATGTAGTCTGACACTGAGGATGCTTGGGTGTGTGGCCTTTGTTCAGGACCTTTCCCCTGGATTGGGCAAACTGTCTCCACGTGCAATCAAATGTGTTTTTGTCGGTTATTCGCGAACTCAAAGGGATTATCGGTGTTTTCATTCTCCCACTCGTCGGTATTATGTTTCTGCAGATGTTACTTTCTTTGAGTCTGAACCATATTACAGTGCTCTTCCACAGTCCAATGTGTCTGTCCCTGTTCCCTCGGTTGTCGAGTTGCAACATGCTGATCCTCAGTCTACACCGGCCGTTCCACCACCAGCGTCTTCATCCTTATAGGTATATCGTCGACGGCAGCATCCTCCAGGACCTCCTTACGATGGACCATCCTCCTCTGCAAATGTAAATCCACCCACTAGTTCCTCAGACATGCCTATAGTCCTTTGAAAAGGTACTCGTTCGTGTACTGTTCATGCTATTTCTCATTTTGTATCTTATGATGCTTTACACCCTCGTTTCCGTAGTTTTGCCTTGTCCCTACATTCTCAGACCATTCCCAGGAATTACGAGGAGGCACTTTCTCTTCCACATTGGAAGGCTGCTATGGATGAGGAGATTGCGGCACTTACTAGTCGTGGCACATGGGAGTTAGTGGCCTACACTGCTGGAGCTACAGTGGTCACCTGCAAGTGGGTATATATTATCAAATACAAAGCAGATGGCAGCATTGACAGATACAAGGCTAGACTGGTTGCTCGGGGTTTTACTCAGACATATGGCATCGATTACGAGAAAACATTTTCACCGGTTGCTCGTCTCAATTCTATTCAGGTGCTGTTGTCTCTTGCAATGAATAATTCTTGGGATATGTGTCAGTTTGATGTCAAAATGCCTTCCTCTATGGCGATCTGACTGAGACAGTCTTGATGGAGCAGCCTATGGGGTACGTTGCTCAGGGGGAGGATTGTGTATGCAGATTACGGAAGGCTATCTATGGGCTAAAGCAAAGTCCTAGGGCCTGGTTTGAGAAGTTTAGCTAGGTGGTATTTGATGGTGGCTTTCAGGGGTGTGCAGTAGACCACTCAGTGTTTATAGGCGCATAGGTCGTGGATGTGTCATACTGGCTGTATATGTGGATGACATTCTAGTGACTGGGAGTGATACAGAAGGAATTACAGAGGTAAATGCTCATCTTCACAGATACTTTATGACCAAATACATGGGAAAGCCTCGCTATTTTCTGGGAATCGAGTTTACATATGGACATGGTAGGATGGCTCTATCACAGAGGAAGTATGTATTAGATCTCTTAAAGGAGACAGACCTTCTGGGATGCAAACCAGAAAGCACCCTTATCGAGCAGTCACCATCTTTTCGAGATAGCAGCTCAGAGCTACTGGAGGATCTTGGTCAATACCGTAGGCTGATTGGCAAACTCATTTACTTGACGGTGATGCGACCTGATATTTCTTATGTAGTCAGTCTTCTGAGTCAGTTTATGCATGAGCCTAGGAGGGTACACTGGACAGGTGCTCTTTGGGTCTTATCTTATGTGAAAGGGGCGCCAGGAAAGGGTCTGATATATAGGAAAAATAATCACATCAGAGTTGAGGCCTACTCAGATTCAGGATATGCAGGTGATAGAAAATCCACATTCGATTTTTGTACGTATGTGGGAAGCAATTTGGTTACTTGACGGAGCAAGAAACAAAATGTGGTGTCCAGGTCTAGTGCAGAGGCGTAGTATAGATCTATGGCTCAGACTGCGTGTGAGATGATGTGGGTGAAGTCATTGCTTGAGCAGCTTAGGTGTGTTGTTGAGGTACCTATGTCTATGAGGTGTGATAATAAAGCTACGATCTTTATCGCAAACAATCCCACCTTTCATGAATGAACAAAGCACATCGAGGTTAACTGCCACTTTGTAAGAGATCTGGTTGTGAATGGAGTTATATCTACTCCATATACGTACTCTTCAGAGCAACTAGCAGATATCTTCACCAAAGGTCTTGCAGTAAGTGTGTTTGAGTCTCTATGTGACAAACTAGGTATGGTTGATATGTATGCTCCAGCTTGAGGGGGAGTGTTAGAATAAGTGGGGATAGTTTTTGTAGTTAAACGGATTATTGGATATCCATATATCCATGGGTGTCTAATACCTATATATATGTATTCCTCACTAATCAATAGAGATTCTTTTTGATTTTTCTCTCATAACAGTTACCTTTACTAGAGGCTATGGATATGGTTGTGGTAGATCATTATTTAGAGGACATGAGTTTTATATGTGTGATCATTATGATATGACCAATTATACATCAAATCGTTGTTAGAGCAAGTTTGACAGATCTCCCTAGATTAGACATGTGATAGAGACTTCGTCGGATGATTCCTTTTCTCCGATAGTGACTATCTCTTAAGCCGATTATGAAATATTTCTTCAACTTTAAGACAATTAGTCCACCGTCACTGTTGTCCATGCTTCTTCCTTAGGTATGACTGCTTTATTAGTTTGTAATGATAATTCTTGGATTATCGATTTTAGGACATCCTCACATATCTTAGGTACTCGTAATTTTTTTACGTGACATTTTTTGATGTTAAATTTGTTTTCATTATTAATGGTCACCATTGTTCAGTCTTTGAGGATGGTGTAGTTTATGTTACTTCCCATATTACTCTTGATAAAGTCTTTTATGTATCTAATTTTCAATTAATTTATTTTCCATTAGTGTTATTATTCGACAACCTAACTACTTTGTAACTTTTTATCACTGTCATTGTACTTTTCTGGAGCGACAAACAGGAAATAGGATTGGTTTTGGCCATGAGTATGGTCATAGTGTTTACATGCAGATTTGGGATGATATACTTAGTGGATTGGCGTCTGTTGCCACTACTGGAGAGTCTTCTTTGTTGTGGCATTGCCGTCTTGATCATCTTCTACAGTCACTTTTTGTGTTAAAGTTGATTCTTTTGTTTATGAGTCTTATCAATTAGGTAAGCACTATTGTGCTAGCTATAGGTGGTCTAGTTTGTCTAACAGGCAGAGTTTTTTTGATTTGGTTCATTGTGATATCTAGACCTGTACGTAGTTAGCTTGTCTTTGCTTATCACTATTATATTGTTTTTGTGGATGATTATTCTCGAGTATTTGGGTGTACCTTCTAAAGGATAGACAACATGTATTTGACATTATCAATTTTTTTTTTGTTGAAATAATAAATTATTTTTCTGTTACTTTAAAGGTTTTTTGCACTGATAATGCTTTGGTATTGTTCAAAATGATGTCCAAGATTATTATACTTTTTTGGGAATTTTTCATCAGACCTTATGTCTACGTAAAATGAGGTAATCGAATGCAAGTATCTCCATATACTTGATGTTGTCCGCATCATTTTATTGCAGATGAATGTTTTTAAGTCTTTTTGGTCTGATGTTATTCTCACTGTTGCATACTTTATTAATAGGATGTCCTCTGCGTCTGTTGGTGGTGAGACTCCTTTACGATGTTTATGTCCTTATAAAGAGTTATTCGGTCTTTTATCAAAGATGTTTGGATGTGTAGCATATGTCCAATATCTCTGTTCGGGTCTTGATAAATTAAACCTTCACTTCATTAGATGTGTATTTGTGGGATAATTTAAGACTTAAAAGGACTACCATTGCTGTCATCCATTCAGTTGACGTTATTTTGTCTCTACAGATGTTACTTTTTAGGAGTCTAAATTTTATTTTGATTCTATGGTATCTCCTACTTCATCTGCCACTACACTTATTTCCAAACCTGTTGAGATTGTGCATACCAAGGAATCATTGTAGGAAAGAATGACTTGTCTACTAGAGGTATATCATTGACAACAATATACACATCCACCAACTTAGACTCAGTCGTCACTCCCCTATGGAAAGGTACTCGTCTTCCACTGTTTATTCTATTTTCATCTTTGTTACCTATGATTACCTTCACCCATCTTTTTGTCAATTTGTCTTATTTATTTCCTTAGAGTTTATACCTAAGAACTATCAAGAAGCATTTCTTTTACTACATTGAAAGGCAGCCATGGATGAGGAAATATAGGTTTTAACTTCTGGTGGCACATAGGATCTTGTTGCTTGGCTTAAAGAAATTGGTATAGTTGGCTATCGATGGGTATTCACGATCAAGTACATGCCTGATGGATCAGTGGATAGATATAAAACATGGTTAGTGGCTCGTGGCTTCACATAACCCTATGATATTAATTATGAGGAGACTTTTTACCAATGGTTCAGTTTAATTCTATAAGGGTGTTCTTGTTTGTTGCTATAAATATGTTATGGGATTTACATCAATTCGATGTGAAAAATGCTTTCCTGTATGGTAAGTTGGCAGAATAGGTCTACATGGAACAACCTTTAGGATGTGTTGTTCAAGGGAAGAATAGTGTGTGCTTTCTTAGGAAGGTTATATGTGGCCTTAAGCAGAGCCTCAGGACATGATTTGACAAATTCAGCAAGGTGGTGATACAGTTTGGCTTCAAACGATGTGTTGTAAATCATTTGCTGTTCATTAAACATAACACCAATAGGTGTGTGTTGCTGACAGTATATGTTGTTGATGTTATTGTTCCAGGTAGTGGCATTACTGACATCAGGGCCATTAAACAGCATATGCAAGAACATTTCGCTACTAAGGATGTGGATTGTTTTAAGTATTTTTTGGGAATAGAGTTTGCCTATGTCAAAGGGAAAATGGTATTGTCTAAGAGAAAATATGTTCTAGATTTTCTTCAAGAGACAGGTCTCACAAGATGTAAGTCAGAAAATATTATTATTCAAGACTTTTAGGACAGTTCTATAGGCATATACGAGGATGTTGGGAGATATAGATGACTGATTAGAAAGTTAATTTATTTGACAGTGACACGCTAATATATTTCTTATATAGTTGGACTTCTCGGTCAATTCATGCATGAACCTAGTGAGGTATATTGGCAAGGTGTCTTACATATACTTGCATACATTAAAGGCACAATAGGATGCGGGCTGATTTATAAGAATAATGGCAATCTAGATGTTAAAGCTTATTTTGATTCTGGTTATGCAGGAGACAAAAGTGATAGGAAATCTATATCAGGTTATTGCATCTCTGTTGGTGGGAATCTTGTAATCTAGAGGAGTAAGAAGTAGAATGTTGTAGAAGGTCTAGTGCAGATGCAGAGTACTGTTTCATGACTCAGATAACATGTAAAATGATTTGACTAAAATTCCTCTTGTCTAAGCTTGGTTTTTCGATAAAGACACCTATGTCTATGCATTGCGATAATTAGGCAGTAATCGTTATTGTAAATAATCTTAATTTTCATGAATGTACTAAACATATTGAGGAGGACTGTCATTATGTGTGATATGGTTACGAAGGAAGTTATTTACACACCTTATACTTAGTCAATAGAGTAATTAGTAGATATCTTTACAAAAGGGTTGAGTGTTGGGATTTTTGACTCATTATATAATAAGTTGGGTATGATTAATATTTATACTCCAGCTTAAGGTGGAGTGTTAGTGTTAGCTATGTCTTTAGATATATGGTTCTCTTATATGGGTATCCATAGAAGGGGTAAATCTTATATATATGTAACATATATTGTTAAAGAATAAGACTTTTCATTCCTTTCTTACATTCAACATTAACTTTAAAAAGAACCATTAGATTAATGGACCAATTTCCTTTGGCTTCATTGGAGTTTTATTGAAGGAAATGACATCAGTCCCCGCTTCTTCACCTGGACTGCAAATAGATGATGAGTTCTCTGGTTTGGAGCTTTCCCCAATGGCAAACCATGCGGTGGAAATAGATCTTGGTATTGTCCAGCCACCTTCGACACATTATGCGGCAGCAATGGACTTTGTTGTTGACTCTCCTCCTCACTACCAGCCTCCCCTACCCTCTGCTGCGGACTCTGTTGGTTGTTGCGATCGAGAGGCCTCATTGACGGTGACATCTATGACAAAACTGTGGACCGCTAATGCTTAGTTGGTGCTTGTTGATTCTAATTGCACCTAACATGGCCTGAAAAGGGGCATTCTCATTTGCTGTCGTTGAAAGTTTTTGTGTGGGTTCTCACAGCAACAAAAGCTTCTCAAACATGTTGAGGATCATGTCCTAGTGGAAGCGGAAGTTAACGGTGTGGATTTGTTGATGCTATTCAGGAATTGGGATACACCAGGTGAGTGTGGCTACGGATGGGTGATGCATGATGGGGACTCGTCATCCTCCAGCTCACAATTCAAACCTGAGATTCTAGAGGTAGAGGTAATAGTTTTACAATATGGGTCATACTTCAAGTAAGAAAATCTGATCATGTTGAGCTCCCTTGGTGAGATCCATCCTCTTGACCTCCCTACTTTATCCTTCTACCATAATTTCTCTGTTTTTCTTAGTCTCCGTAAAATACTTACAGTTGATGATTTAATTCAAGGAAACTACAATTTTATGGGCACGGAATCAAATAAGGATGAGTAGGTTGATGGGGGGGGGGGGTGAAGGGAGAGCGGGGCTTGATGGCGTTGTGGTAGTGACTAGTGAGAGAGAAAAGAATATCCAGGGAAGTTCCTTCCATAGTGTATAAGAGGTGGAAGTAGGTTTGTTGTAGGATAGATAGTGGTGAAGTTGTACTTTGGTGGGATAATGAATAAATCATTTATAAGCACAACGAACTAGGTATTGCACAAGGAAACCACCTTGTGGAAGTCTGTGGGATTCTGTCTCAATTCTGAGGGACAATTAAGGAGGTAGAGGATGTGCATATATCCTAGCCTTTTTTGGGTTGACGGGTAGGTGGACTATTTGTTTTGACTTTTGATTATGAAGATCCTTTTCTGGAATGTTCATGGTTTGGGTTGTGAGGCAAAAAGGAGAATGGTGAGGCATCTTGTGAGAAGTGCCAAACATGATATTCTTTGCGTTCAAGAAACAAAGCTTCAAGATGTAGACCACAAATCACTGTTGAAGAAGGTAACATGTTGATTGACCCTTTTTCAGAAGACAGTTAAGAAGGCAATTTTTGACATGGATGTTGAGAAGGCTCCTGGTCCTGACTGTTTTTGCTTGGTTTTTTTCCACTCCATTTGGAATCTGATCAAGGATGAGTTGATGTTGCTTACGATAGAGTTCCAATTCTCTTGCAAAGGTCATGAATCCATTAACTTCTCTTTTATTTTTTTGATACCTAAAGTTGCAGGTGCAAAGGAGATTGGAGATTTTCGCCCTATCAGCCTTGTGAATGACAATCTGAGAACACCAAGAATGTGGAGAAGATATTCTGGAACACCAATATTGGAGATTTTTGTGCCTCATTTGAAGGATCTAGGCTCTTTGTATAACTAGATTTACAGTCAAATAAGGTAAATACAAATAAGGAAAATACAAGAAGATATCCACAACTGCAGAGAATATAGCAAGCCTATAATTGATAAGGAGAGATTTCAGGTATCTGTTGAAATGGTCTCTGTTGAAATCTCTTGACCGATTTCTCTTGATGCCCCCCTCAAATTGATGCTGGCAACAACAATTTGCTAGTAAGAAAATGATGTCGATTAGATGACAGAGCCTTGGTGAAAATATCAGCAACTTGCTCCTTGGAAGACACATGGGGAAGTTGTATTAATTGTCTGTTATAAGCATCATGGATATATTGGCAATCTATTTCAATGTGCTTTGTTCACTCCTGGTAAATTGGATTTTCAATAATCTTGATGGCACTTGTATCATCAGCATGTCATGGTGTAGGTGTCAATTGTGAGAACCCAAGTGCATCCAATAATCCTCGCAATCATGTAATCTCTAAATAAGTGGGGGACATTGCTTTATATTCTGCTTCAGTGGTAGTTTTTGAGACTTGGTCTTCTTCTTGCACTTCCAAGAGTTGAGACTCTTCCCTACATAGATACATCAACCAGTTGTGGACTTATGGGTGTTTGGACATCCACCTCAATCAGCATTGGCATATGTAGTTAAGGATATTGCAGAATCACGAGGAAAGTAGATGCCTTGATTTCGTGTCTCTTTCAAATACCAAATAATACGGTTAATAGTAGCAAGATGAATATGAGGAGAAGTCATAAATTGACTAACAATATTAACTACATAAGAGATGTCAAGGCGAGTGAACAAGAGATAGATCAAGGAACCAACTAGTTTTCGATACAAAGCAGGATTTGTAAGTTAGTAGCCCTCGTCACTGCAAAGCTTTAGATAAACTTCCATAGGAGTATCCATGGAAAGGAGGTATTAGTCAAGCATGCTAAATCAATAAGGCCTTGTTAGTACTTGTCTTGATTGAGGAAAATTCCTTTGGTAGTCTGTTGTACCTTAAGTACTAAAAAATAGCTTAGAAGTTTAAGATCCTTCATCCGAAAAGATTCCTTTAGGACACACTGGAGCGAATGTATATCGCTTGTGTCATTTCCTGTGTTGAGAATATCATGTACGTACACAAGAAGAATGATCATACCATGTGTGGACGTAATATCTAGGTCTAGTATAGGAAGGCCGCGTGTAGGACATGCAGTAGGGACGCACGTTGGATATGTGTGGATTTCCCAGGGGATTTTCTAAGATGATGTAAGCATGTAACCATGTATTTGTATTAAGAATGATTAATGAAATATGGGTTTCGAATGCTTGATTGTGCTTTCTTCTCTTGGTGTTTATCTTTGGGCTTTGTATGGCATATGTTGGTATCCCATACCGTATACATATACGTATACTTGGATAGTGAGTGCACAGTTAAATGTGGCATAACACTGTGCTCTCGTACTTTGCCATTACCGCCTTCCTCCCATATCCTACGAACGGCGTCGCTCGAATCTCACTAGGCCTTGCCAGCGGTTGCGGGCGATTGAAAAATGATGACGGATCGGTTGAAATAAAGGGGAAGACAAGAGTTGGTGTCGGAGAGGTAAAGGAGAGAGAGAAATCTAGAGAAGTGAGGAGAGGGAGGGGAAAGCTGAGAAAGGAGAAGGGCACCAGAAAGCTCAGGGGTGCTCGTTGGAGAAGGGAAGAAACGCTGGCAACCCATTACAGTGTACGCAACCCATCCTGTCTTCTCTCCATTTCCATCGGTTCCTATGCTTTGTTAATGTTGCAAATTAGTAAAAAAAATCATGAATGTAGGTAGTTCGACATGAGATTATGAGTTTACAGAGATTTCATGAATTTATGAGAATTAATCAAGAATATTTCAGTAGTTTTCTCAACAGCAGGCTATAGTAATTTTCCATGACACTTCATGTTTTATGATTTAATATCTTGAGAACCATATATCTGATTAAGATGAAACTTGTCTCAAAATGTAGTAGACCCAAAACCCTTTAGGATGAGTATTTATGTGTATTTATCCAGTGGTCGAAGATAGGTCTGCCTGGAGCTCTCAAGTGGGGTGATTTTTCTGGCAACTTGATCAGGGTTTTATTGTAAGTGTGTGGACTGTGTGTTGAATGCGCGAACTAAACGCGTGGACAGGATGTGCGGGTTTCACAGGCATTTTTCCCTGAAAAGATAAAACACTTGATGAACATCATAATTAGTGGAAAATATGATTTTAATCCATGAGTAATTATTCTGGAATAAAAGATGTTTAGAAAAGTTGTTTTGAAAGAAATGTAAAAGTTTAAAAAGAATGATTCTTGTTTAAAAGAGATTTAATTGGAATTATTCTTAGAAGAGAATATTGGTTTTTCATAGAAGCATTCCTTGTGATAGAAATTGATTTCATAAAAAGTTTTAGAAAGAGACTTTAGAAAAGAATTTTAGAAAAGATGCATGTTTTTAAGAAAAGATTTCAGAAAAGAATTTCTGAATAGAAGTATGTTGTAGAAAAGAGATTTCAGAGTTTTAAGTTGACTCTAGGTGAAAGAAACTGGGAGTCAAAGAGTTGGTACTGGTTGAGCTGTGTGCTTAGTCAGAAGAGTGGTGTTAGGTAGGCTAGGTGAGGTAGCTTGAGAGCTCGCATTAGGCCAGGTAGAACAACTCGAGAGCTTGTGATGGACCTCGCAAAAGTCACCAATGCTTGCAATGCCAAGATAGATTAGAGAGACGTCGTGAGGAGACGTATCCCCATGCAATGAGAATAGAAAAGAGAAACGAAATAGCGAGGTTTGTTGGTCGAGATGGTGATATGTCCTGTACAGAGACGTTCACTGTGGCAGTGTAGGGGATCGAGGTTGGTGCCTCCTTCTCCGGTTTTGGTCATATCACCTTTGATTAAGGCGACACCAAAAAAAGAGGTTTTCAGATTCAAAAATTAGTTTTAGGTTAGAATTGAGTTTGGTTTAGTTTTTGAGTTTTAACTAGATTCTAGGCAAGATAAGAATAGTGTTTTAAGACTAGTTCCAGTTTGGTTTTGTGTTTTGCAAGATTTAAGATTTGAGATTTAGGTTAGAACTTAGTCTCAAAACAGTTTTCCAGAGATATGTAGAATAGAGTATAGTTTTCAGAAAAGAAAGTAAGTTTTGAAAATACATGATTTTTGAGATTTTTTTTGAAAGAAGCTTTCTTAGAATTTTGGTCAGAATTAGATTATGAATCAGATCGGAGATTTATAGGAAAGTTTTTAGAGAAGATAATATAGTTTTAATTTGGAAAATAGAGATTTAGAGCCTTAGTCGTTTTTCGCTTTTTTGTTTTCTTAGGGGTGCGTACTGGGTGACTTAGATGTCATTCATGTTTTTAGTTGGTTGGTTTCAGGTGTTGAGTTGGAATGCAGTCAGTTCCGATGTACGAATCTTGGGAGCCACTAACCGCACACAGGTTTGAGTTGTAGTTAGTATTTAATTTATTGTAAATTATACTCTTGCTAAATTAATAGACTCAGATTTAGATTAGCTTTACTGTGGCACCCTGTGACTGCGGGGTGTTACAGTGGAATTTCTTAAAAACATGGAGATGTCAAAATTGCTTCGATGATAACTAGCCTTTGATAGAGCTCCTTGAAAGTTTGCAGACCAAGCCCATGGGGCTTGTTTTAGACCATAGAGTGAACGTTTCAAGAGACAAACTGTTGTAGAGAAAGACACAAGCAATCCTTTTGGTAACTTCCAGTACACTTCTTTTCTTAAATTACCATTAAGAACTACATTTTTGACGTCTGTCTGATAGATAGGCCAATTATGTGAAGCAACCAAGGCAATGGTTGCTCGTACGGATGTCATCTTGGCAACTAGTGCGAATGTTTCATGGTAATTAATTCCATATTCCTGTCGATTCCCCAATGCTGCTAAACAAGCGTTATATCTGTCCGAGGGTCCATCAGACTTCAGTTTGACAATGTACAACTTTCCATGTATTATTAGCTTCTACAGCACTCAATTCTTCATTCATAGCCTGCTTCCAACAATCTTCCTTGACAGCTTGTGAGTACGATGTGAGGACAACAATAAAGAGCAGTGTAGACAAATAGGCAGTAGAATGAGGAGAATAACCATATCGATTTAGTGGATGATTTACACAAGAGGACCTAGGGATTGTAGCTTCTTGATTTTGCACATCAGTAGATGGATGAGAGCTAACAAAGATCTGCTATGGTAGTGTATTAAGAGGGGAAGAAGGTTGTTCAACTAAAGGAGGCCTTCTATGATGTACTAATCTTGGCTTAAAACGTTCCAAAGAGGAAGAGGAGTCATGGAATGAATGTAATACAAATGAAGAAGCATGAGGAGAAACTGATTTTTCATTCTCATAAAAGAAATTGCTTTTGAAAAAACATTGAAAATCATGTGTCATGAAATCTAAATTCTTTTGGATTGAGTATCATAACATCGAAAACCTTTTTGATGCACAGCATATCCAAGAAAGACAACATGTAGATTGAATGGAAAATTTATTTCGCTCTTATAATAGGAGATGAATAAAACATACACGTCCAGAGGTATGTAAGGTACTGTTGTTTGGTTGCTTTTGAAATAAACAGAAATATGGACTATCATTTTGGAGAAATGGTAAGATTTGATGGTTAATTAAGACAACTGCAATTCTTACAGTCTCATTCCAAAAAATTGGTGGGACAGAAGTGTCAAGCAAGAGTGTACAAGTAACATTAAGGATATGCTGATTCTTTTGTTCAATAATACCATTTTGTTGTGGGGTATGTGGGCATGATTTTTTTGACACAATATCCTTTTCTTGGAGAAAATATAAAAAACCACGAGAAATGTATTCTCCTCCAGAATCATAGTGAAAATTTTTGATGTTTGTATCAAATTGGTTTTCAATCATAGACACAAATACTTTGAAGATGGAAAAACCCTCTGATTTATTGCGCATAAAATATACCCAAGTGAAACGACTAAAATCATCAATAAATGTAACAAAATATTTAAAAACATAAGTAGTATTATGAGAGCTATTAGGAAAAGGAAGACTTATGCTTTTACACAAGTAACAACTAGAACATAAGAATTTTTATGGAGAAGAAACTATAGTACCAAGCATGCCTAAAGTAAACATCATTGACATTTAATGAAAATTAGGGTGCCCTAGCTTTTTTATTCCAAGAATTCCACTGTTTATTGGAATTATTGGGATCTAAAACTAAAAATGTAGAATTAGTTTCAAAAGTTTGATCAAAATCAGCCATGGTGAAGAGTTCTCCATCCTTATGTCCCCTCCCGTTCACCTTCCCAGTTCCCAGATCCTGTATCAAACAAGCAGTGGGTGAGAAAGACGCTTTTCAATTATCCTCAGCTATTTGACTGAAGGAGAGAAGATTAGTTGATAATTTAGGGACAAGGTAGACTTCTTTAAAGGTCAAGAGAGGAGAAACAATATTACCAATACCAGTGATTTTGAGACTTGTACCATCTGCAGTGTCCGCTTTAGAAGGACCATTATAAGAAGACGAAATATGAAAATGATAGGGTGAGGAAGTCATATGATTAGATGCTGTCAAATCTTTGTACCATGGATTGGAAAAGGCTTTACCTGAAATGCCTATAGCAGGCAGAGCAGACTGAATCATTTGTTGAACTGATTCAGCAGTAACCGAGGAAGATGTCGGTGTAGAAGAGGGTGTGGAAGATTGATTAGCAACAGTTACAAAATCAGGTGAAGAATTCTCAGTGAAATGAACATTAGCATGGAACACTTCACCATATCTATCTTGTGGTTGACGACGGCATTCAGAGATAATGAGTCTGTCCTTTTTACAATAATTACAAATTTTAGTTTTTGCAATCCTTGGCAATATCCAAATCTTTTGCATGAATAACATTTAATTCCTTGAGGATCATGAGCTCAAGATGTAGCCCAAGCTGCAAAAGCCACATCTACTACTTTTTGTCGTTCCATATGAGAGTGAGACAAGATATGTTGCTTTTCGCATAGGACTTCACGAAAACATTCCTTCAAACCAGGCACAGGTTTCCAATTCATCAAACTGGCTTCAGTTTCGTAAGAAATTGATCTCTTAGATTCTTTGTTGAATATCTTGGACAGTAGCAAGGGCTGGTTGAGGGACTTTCTCATAGGCAATCGGATTATACTCAAGCCATAAATTCATGAATCCTGAGTAATATTCTTGAGCAGTGTGACTTCCTTGAGTATATCCATTAGTTTCTATTGCAAGAATATATTTTCGAGCATCATTTCCTTGAGAATATACATTCTTCAAAGAATTCCACATTTCTACTGCAGTATCATACATTCCCAGGTTAAGACCTATATGTAGTTCTACTGAGCTTATAATCCAACTCATTATTTTAGCATTATTTTTCTTCCATAATTTAAGTCCTTGGGTGTTTTCTCGGTACCATCTAGATAACCCTATAATTCTTGACACATAGTAAAACATTTCAAAGTAAGTTCCCATAGAGTAATTTTTTTCCATTTAGACTAACAGAAATCACACAACTTTTGCTCTGAGATTCCATGGGAAAAGAAACTAATGGAGAATCCACAAACGATAGGGGTGAAGGGATCAAACCTTGAGCAACTGAAGAACACCAACTAAAAATGGATTGCAAACGATCTACCGAAAGTGTTTTCTCACCTGAGCCTTCACGAAGAAGAGTACCAAGAAATTTCATCTAGAAAATTGCAATGGCTTTGGTACCATGATAGTTTGAGAACATCAAGAATGTGGAGAAGATATCCCTCATCTCAAGGATCTAGGCTCTTTATATCGATAAATTTACAATCAAATAAGGGAAATGCATATAAGGAAAATACAAGAAGATATCTACTACTACTGAGAATATATTTACAGCTAGCTTATAATGGACACAATTGATATTTACAGTTGAAATCTCTCTGCTGAAATCTCTTGACAGATTTCCCTTGATTGCTAAAATCTATTGACAGTTAATGAGGTGATGAATTAATCATGAAGACCTCATACTCTCATTTTAAGAGTAAGGGTAGAGTAGAAATAGGGATCATAATCTATTTAGGACCAAGGTTCTAAATGTTGGTTTCATGTCAAGACTTTTGGCCTAGCAAAAATAAAAATTGTGTCGAATATCGGTGAAAATATCAGTGAAAATACGGTAAATTTATAGAAGTCCACGGAAGTGGTAAAAAAATTTCAAATTTCGATTTGAAACTCTAAGATAAGCTAAAGTAAGCAATAATCTACATTTATAGCTATTTAGATCTATTTTCTAAACATGTATTATATTACAATATGCTACATAAATTTAATGTAAATATCCTAAAGCAAAAATAATACCTAAAAATACTTAATAAATGTATAAATCATACTTAAAAATACTAAATATATATTTAAAATGAATAGTTCTCACAACATTTACTATGAAGAAAATGTAGAAATGAGAGAATTCTCAAGTGTTGGAGATATGGAATCTGATTGAAGATCATCTCATATGTTGCCATTTCGTAGAGTTCATGGAAATCTCTATCTAGATTTGGATTTAGATCTGCCCGAGTCGTGTTAAGAGAGTAAGTAGCAACAAGTTAACAACAAAGGAAAAAGGAAGGAGACGACTCCAAAAGAATCAGATCTAGATCTGCCTGGCCTGAGTTGCCCATGTTGTCTATAAATATGACATGTCAACACGACTTGGTGAGTTTCTTAAGGAAAAAAAAATCAGAATTCCAGTATTCCCCGAAATATAATCATATGTCGTTTCCCTAATTTGGTAAATTGACACATGTTAGCGATATTTCACCGATATGTGTTGATAAACCTTGCCTAGGACAAGGTTCTGTGGTAGACTTTGGTCCTTCGAAAATACAAAAAACTATGAAATTTGATATGAAACTCTACATTAAGAAAATGGGAATCATGTCGTGTCTTGGTGTAAATGTTAATGGAAGCATGGTAAAAATACAAAAACCCATGGAAATCGACTAAAACTATGAAATTTGATATGAAACTCTACATTAAGATGAAGTAGGCAATAATGTACATATAGGACTACTTAATTCGCTTTCTAACATATCATATTGAAATACACTACATACATTTTGACTTTGTTTGCTGAATTCGGAATTACTACTTTTAATTTAAAGCCATATTTTTTTTTTCAAAACCAATATGATACGACTTTTTGTCCATTTTTTAAGTACAAACAACAAAAAAGTTGATCACCAAAAAGGGGCTCTGGAAGAAAGTCCCATTCGTAACTATTTTTCCTGGAAAAACACTTTTTACCAAAAGTTGTAGTTTCAAATGTAGTTCCAAACAGGGTCTTAGGATGAACATCTTGAAGTATAAATCATATTTGGATTTTCTTTGAATTATTCTAGTATTTATTGAGTATACTTAGATGTTACCCCCTTTATATGCTTCTAGGTAATATTGATCGGAAGTTGGAAGAGATTTTAGAAGAATGAAAGTTCCAACTCTTTGGTGTAGGTAGATTTAAGGATTTGGGCTATGTTTTGGAAGAAAATTTGGAGAAGGGAAGTGAAAGGAAGGGAAAAAGTGACGCACAAAATGGCAACATATGTTTGGAAATGTCTACAAAGGAAAAATACACCATATCTATAGGAAATTTGGCAATGTTGGTGGAACAAGTTATAGTATAAATTTTATTGTATGTCGATCCAATATATACACTGTTTACCAACATTCTGGCTTGATACTCGGTAAATCCGGATATTCAGTTAAATATTGTCTCTATAAACTCAAAGTCTGACATGTTTCGCCGACATGTGCTAACATTCAGTTCCATGACCTAGGATACATTAGTCATAGTCTAACTAGGTCATATAGATACACTAGGAAAGAGATGATAAAAAAATATCCTATTTTGGTCTTAACAGAAGGATATCATAATATCTAACTTTTCTAACAATTGTACTTAATGAACTCATACTTTTCTCACTATGGTTGCTGAATTTGGAGGGTGAAATTTTAATAATTATAAGCTTGCATCTAGGATTGACTTGAAACTTGTTTTTATTAGGGAGAAAGAGAATTATATTACATGATAACAAAGAGAGTATAATCTCTTATATATAGGAGAATACATACTTGACCTACAACTCTACAAGAAACCTTATGAATGGATAATACAAAGATCCATATGAGAATTCATCTACTCTAACACTCATTCTCAAGCTAGAGCTTCTAATATACACAACTTGTTATTTAATTTTACGTAATTATGATAAAGAAATACATAAATTAGAAGGAATAAAGATAGCAGTAGCAATAGTAACAACAGTAGGTAGACGGACACAAGTAGTAGGCAAGCAGGCAACAACAGTAGGCAAGAGTTGTGGTAGTGGACTCGACCATAAGGTAATGTGTATCACGCATATGAATAGTGATCAACAGGTAATTATCCAAAAGCTTACATAAACTAATCCAATAGAAGGGGTTTGGCATCCCTTAAGTAACAGTAGTAAAGTTTGCAATTTTAGAAATTTTTGAACTTCGCAAATAGTCCATGAAACCTTAAATCCATCTTCTTCCTCCTTTTATATGAAGCCTAAAGGAGGTGGTAGTGGGCCCCTCAGAAGTAGTAGTTGTGGACTTCTGATGATTACTACAGTGTTTTTGATGACTTCCGGTGACTGCTATAGTGTTTTCAGTGAATTCTTATGAATGCTATAGTATTTCTGGTGGTAATGAGGTTGGGGTGATCAATGGCTAGGGCTAGGGTTTCTAATCTATGCTCGTGATACCATATTAGGGAGAAAGAGAATCCTATTGTTTTATGACAAACAGGGTACAATCTCTTATATATAGGAGAACACATATTTGACTTACAAGAAACCTTATGAATGAATAACACAAAGATTCATATAAGAATTCATATATTCTTACAGTTTCAACATTTGAGTTATGGTGGCTTACTCAGAGAGTCCAAGAGGGTATCTCATGTTGTGGTTCATTCTTTATCTTCTAGCATAATGATAACCCTTATCTTGGTTATGGAGGGTGGATACTACATCATCATTCATCAAAAATTCTATTTTCTGTCTTTCTCAATTCAGATTACCAAAGTGATAACTAAATGTTAAGCTAGTGTTTTGGTTCTTGATTTTCATAATTTTTTTATAAAAAACTAGACATTTGAAACTGGAAAGCTTCTATTGAGATGCTGTGTTGATATTTGATGGGGCTGTTAGAATACATAAATAATTTCACTAGTCTAATAATGCTGAATATTTATTCTTTTAGGTTCACACTTATTTTCTTGATTGCAAATTACTGTAAAGTGAATAGGAAAAATCATTGAATTAGCGCAAGTTGAATTACCTTAAAAGCTTTTCGCTCATTTAGCTATTTGGTTGTGGTCTATCGGTTCTCTTTTCTAATTTATACAACTACAATTATTTATTGGCAGGATTCCATATTTGGTGGAGATCTCTAGTGGCATGGTTTATAATTATCTTTTCCGCCCTTGCTATACTAGCTCAAGTTGTATTCAATATTGTTTTGTTTATCAAGAGAAGAGAATGGACAAAGACAAATGCTTGGTGGGCTAAGCTTTTTGGTTTTGCGAGGTAAAGATGAACTTATGAAAATCTCCTGTCTAGTTATTGTAAATGAATCACCTAATAAGCTATATCTTATTAAGTATGGTTGTTTTATTTTGCATTACAATTTTATGAGATTCAGTAAAATTTTTATATTTAATTCTTTTCCCTTTCTCATTACGGAATTCTATTTACAAGATTTACTAGCTTACTTGTATATAAAGATGCAAGGTCATTACCCAATGTAAGTTGCAGCTTGCATTCTTACTCCTTTACACCCCTATGTTGTAGCAATTGATGGCTGTAGGCGTGTGACTATTCATAATTCCAATGTGATTTTTCTTTAGAATTTTTTTCTGTGTAAGACTCAACATATTTATCCAAACATCATTAAAGTAAATATTCTACTAATTTAATCCATAACTATGCGATCCACTAATATTACTGTAACATGTAATTACCATTCAATCTCCTTCAAAAGACCAATATATCATTTGCATATTGGAGGATGGTGATTGGCTTTGAAATTTCTAGTTGGACAAAGCCATGTATGAGAATTCCCTCCATCAAATTCCTAGTTATGGCACAAATGACTTTCGCAACTTCTATGAAGAGGGACAAAAGTTCCCTTTTAATTCAACCTATGATGCCCAAACACACATTCTGGTAGAAGTATTGACATGGATATGGATATAGGTACACACATCTCTTTTTTGCAAATTTTAAGACACAAATACGGGTACAAGTGTAAGTTAAGGAGACACAAAGGATATGTTTGTGCACAAAATTTGACAGATATTGAAATTCAAGAGTCAACGGAAATTGTCAAGAATTAGAAAGTAAAGGAAATTGATTTTCTATTGATCAAATTTCTTATTATTTGTGTTTGTTTAGGAAAGCAAAGGAAACTAAAATATGGATGTTTGTGTCTATCAATAAATTCCAAAAGAGTAAACATTGTTAACCTTATAATTGATAAGTTGAAAATCAATCAAATATCCAACTTTAAAATGTAAATTTGAGTCATACAAAAGTTCAAATAACATTACAAGTTCTTAAAAATAGATTACAATTATCGAGCATGTCACGTAAAGTCATGGATGCTCGATCTCCTTCTATCCCTATTCATGGAGTTTAACATGATGAAGTATTGTTGTGTGTGGCTTGCGACCTCCGTGGGGGTCCTTGAATTTACAAAGTTTCTTGATATGCTCCTCCAGTCACTCTTCCCAAACTTGCTGAGCCCCAACAAGAACAACCTACCAAGCAAACAGAATCATCAGGAAGCACCAATCAGTTTACAACTTTATTTGAAAGTTCTTCTGCAGTGTGATCACAAAAAGTTCAAAATTTAATCTACATAGAGATCTATAGAAGGAATCATTTCAGAATGAGATTTCAAATTTCCAATCCTTTGTTTTAATGACTGGACATTCCCAGCAATTTACATTTTATGAAATGCTCTAAAACTCCTATAGACCAGTGACATATTGTATTACAATTTCTGGAAACTCTCAAAACTCATCCCTACAGAAAATTAAAATTCAACTCATCTTCTATCTGTGAACTTTGATTATCAATCCACTATTCTAAATTTAGTAATCCTTGGTAAAGAAGTTACAACACATTGGTATCAATGCCAGCATAACTCCTCTTGGTTGTAAATAAATGCAAAACCCGTTTCATAGAGAAAACATATGGCCTAGTTAGTCATTCCAGAGAAAGAATCATATTTTGGCACCAATATAATAATAGATCGCTCAATCATTCCTGTTGATTTAAAAAAAGACGAAACCTCTTTTATTCAAAACTCATACACAATCCATCTCTGAATGACATAAAAATTCATCATTGTCTGCAGCCTGCCTAAGTTTACCTATCATCTACAATTCTAGTCAGCAAGCTTACTGCTGCTAATTTTATAGAGACAATTCCATGTAGATCCAAAAACATTTCTAGTTCCAACCCGGCACCTTCCCCTTTGGTTGATTTGGGTAGGTCAAATCCATCTGACACCATCAGTAACTATCAAATATGGGCAATTCAGCATGAGAATTATTTATGAAAATCAAGAACTAATGAAGTCCATGATGCTTTATATATGCATATAGAACAATATGTTACTTTGTATATTCTTATTGTTTCAGACAATTGTCTTTCACTTCCGTCAGTGCATATAGCATTAACTGAAAATACACTAGGACCATAGAATGTCAAAGATTCCATATTAGGAATGGGACTTCCTAATTGGAAAACAGTTATCTCTTCTGCATGATTCTGTGCTTCAGATGTAACACCTTTCAATGGACTTCCTAATTGGAAAACAGTTATCTCTGCTGCATGATTCTGTGCTTCAGATGTAACACCTTTCAATGGACTTCCTAATTGGAAAACAGTTTTCTCTGCTGCATGATTCTGTGCTTCAGATGTAACACCTTTCAATGCAATTGCGAAGGGGAAACTCTCGTGTACCTTTTGACAAAAAGAAAGTGTGAGAAATTAGGAGGGGTCACCAAAATGATGCAAGGTACCATGGTTCCAAACATCGATTTCGTATCGAACTTCGGTTCGACAAAAATAGGAAACATGTCGGACATCGGTGGAAATGTCGGTGGAAATACGGTAAATTTACGGAAGTTCATGGAAATAATAAAAAAACTTTGAATTTTACTTTGAAACTTTAGAATAAGTTAAAGTACATGATAATTTACATTTAAAGACTGTTTAGATCAACTTTTTAAACATGTATCATAGTGAAATACATTATATGGATTTAATACAAAATTCTGAATCATAAATAATAAATAAAAATGGGTAATAAATGATTAAAAACAAAAAGAC
>JAMKQA010034042.1:0-21334 GCA_024699735.1 Posidonia australis | reverse complement strand
TTTTGTTTATATCTAATCTAAATGAAGTGCATCAAGATCTATAGAATGGATTTTGAATTTGAATCCTTAATATGTGTTTTTTGGTGTTGTCCTTAAAATGCTAAAAAGAGGACATGTCCTCATCTGATCCTTTCCCTATATCTATATATATATATATATATATATATAAAATGAGAAGAAAGATAATGATCCTAAACTTGAGTAATAATAAGAAAATAGAAAACCAATATTAGATGAAGAAAATGGTCAACCAAGTTTTACAATTACTAATGAAATAGATATCAATATAGAAGAATATATCAGTTTATCAAAACATTCTCCTGAAAGAACTCCAAGCCTAGGGGGCGAGATAGATGATGATTCCATACAACCACGAGATGATGAAGAAGGCAATGAAATTCCACATACAATAAAAAGTCGTAAGAAGAAATAAAAGACCACTTAACCCATTCACAAGAAAGGATTCATTCACACATGCTATATAAAACAAACATCATGGAACCTAACAACCATCAAAAGCTAAATCTTTACCGTATCATTATAAAAGAAAATATCGTGAAAACACAATAAGAGATTCAAACCCTTGGAACAATCATATAAGGGAAGTTTATTAGAATCACTTGACTTTCTAAGCATTCGTAATCTTATTAACCCCAATGATTATAGTTCTTTCAAAGGTGGTTCCTATGAACAATCAAATTATAACTTTGAAACTAAATAGACGACAAATTCATCTTCCTAAGTTCCAAGTCAACAAAGTTAATCGAATATCGACTCCATCTTCAATAATGCACCACCATTAACAAAGCATGAGCAACAATCTCAACAATCTTAAAAAATTCTTCAATCAATATTTATTCAACAATATCTACCAATGAAATTCCTAATATAGTTGCCACTATACAATATTATCACTATATTGCTGAATACCAAATATGGTACAGTCATATGTCTTGGAACAACTACGTATCGTAGAAAGAGTCTCAAATTCGACAATAAATTCTCAGCTACATGTCTTAAATTCAACCAATACTTTAGCTTATTCTAGAGTTTCAAATCGAAATTCGAAATTTTTTAACCATTTCCGTAGACTTCTGTAAATTTACCACGTTTCCATCGAAATTTCCACTAAAGTCTAATATGTTTCCTATTTTTGTCGAACCAAAATCTAACACAAAACCAATATTTAAAACCTTGCTAAAGATTCCAATCTATCTGCCATTTCTTGAAATTTCTCTTATAATTCCATATTGTGGTGTAACACGTATCCCCCTAAAAAAAGAAATAAACAAAGTCAAGTCGTCTTCTTCCTGAATGAATTGCTTCCTCCGTGCAAATATGTTTCACATTTCACAATTGTGGTGCAAGTTCAATGACTTGTTTTGTCACGGCCAGGGGCAATGGCAGCCTCCAGGTAACCCACAAGGTAGTTGGCCAACCCCACTGAAACTCTAAATTTTGTAAAATCACGTTGATCAAAGTTTAATTTGCATGTCGTACTCACCAATTATAATTATCACTCAGTCACCAAATGGAAGACATCCTGATTACCAATTTTCTGAGAATGGCCCTACTTTGATTGGATAGACGTGATTGGCACTAGACCTGTGACAAGTTCAGTTAGAAAAGGATGCTTTGGTAACCGACATCATATAGACCACCAACCACTAAGCAGTGGAACAAATAGACCAATATGAGAAATGGGCTTGTTTGGACCTTGAATATGAGGGTTTGCACAGACCCTCCCAACCTCCAAATTGAAGGTTGTATGAATACAAAGGATTAAACAATAGGTTGTATGAATATCATCTCATTATGATGTTTGTGTGCCCTATCTGTATAGGTAGCATGATATTTATGTGGAAGGACTACACTCAGTCATTATAAAGATTATGCTCTTCTCAAACACTTGATAGCCTAAAGATTGAATTCAAATATTTAGCTTTTAATTGAATATAACCAGAAAAGATGATCAAAGTGAATGGACAGAAGTGATTTGGGACTTACAACAACTAGCTTAATTAATATTCAATGAAACTATATAAAGTCAAAATGGTTGATTGCTAATATATAAGCTATTAAATGGGAGAACTCTATAAAATACATCACTTGATAAGTACAACACAAAGCTACAGGCCAGTGAAAAAATAACATGCCTCACATAGAAAATATCTCAAGGAACAGTAAACTAAAATATCACAAAGGAATGACATACTTCCACATCTACCCCGTTGATAAAATTGGCAGGCATTGCTTTAAATTTTAGCTGCATTGTATCCACGTCTTTTGCAGCATGTCTAGCAACATGCATAAATTCTACTGAAAGAATGCTACAAGAATGAATATCACATGTTAACAAGCAAGCTTAACAGGATGATTATGCAAATAATAAAGTAAAAAATGCTCAAAAAGGTACTTAAAGTAAAACAATACATGATGAAACAATTTGAAGCACTTATATATGATGCCATTAGAAAGCCACAAACATTAGAATATGATGCAAAGTAAATCCAATAGGATATGGACAAATCTGATGCATGTGTTCTTAAAGACCAACTATAAGCTATTTTAAAAGGTAGTCTATTCTGTTACAAACCTACAACAGATGGGATTTGGGAGGAAATAGACCACACAAGATCCATCATGGTCAAGGTTCTAAATGTCGATTTCGTGTCGGACTTCAGTAAGTTAGAAATAAGACATGTGCCAACAAAATGTCAGTATGTCAATCTTATGTCTGTGGAAACATAGTAAAAAAAATTTACATTTGTTCAGAAAATTTCCATAAAGATATCGTGTCAGAGTCATGTCGGTAAATTGATAATAAGACAATGTGTCGTTGAAATTTCAATGACACGCATAGACATTTGTTACATGATCATGATATGATATCCCAGAAGAAGCGAAAATTTTGAGCTTCGCAAGCTCTTTCCATCATTAAAAAAAAACTTGATGGAAAGAATATCAATGAAAGGTCACTATATGAGTTGTTTCGAACACCACATCTTTGAAAAGGAACTTCATGATATTAGATTCCAGTGGAATCAGGTTAGTCACTGGACAGGTAAGAAACTCCCAAATCATTATGAGGAAGAACTTCAAAACATGGTTTTGGTAGTAAAGAAGGCCTATTTACAGAAATTAAAATTACAAAAATAAAATTGAAATAAAAGGTACAATAAAGGATGGGAAAACACTTGTTCATGGTGTCATTGCAGCACATGAATGTATATCTGAATATAGTGGTGTAATTTGTAACTTGTAAGCTGGATTTTCGCAAAGTTTTTGATAATCTAAACTGATACAGAGCAGAATACAGCTGGTCACAGCTTTCTCTTAAATTGGCTTGCATGGATACAGAGCATGGCAAAAGGTGGCAAGAATTCAGTACTAGTGATGTGGGGCAATAAAAGATCCCAAGATAACAAAAATGGACTACAGTCCAATCTTCAAGGAAATTGAACTACAATGTGATTCTCAAAATAAACACTGCAATCTCTGCTTGAATAATTGAGACTCCAATCTACACCTCTAGAATAATAAACAATAATTTCAATAATCATGAGAACTATCAAACAATAGGATGTTGCTTCCCTTATATAAGATAACCAATTGCAAAACTTAAATTACAAAAGACATAAATAACCCTACAACCAAATAGCAAGATAATTATCTAAATAACTATAATTATCTTGATAACTATGCCCATCAACTTGTCAATGGCATCTCAAAAAGGATCTTCAATTTTGGGAAGTATCTTCAAAAAGATAATCCATTATCTCTCTTCAAATTAATCTTGTTGCGTGTGTTCATGCTAATGTACTTGGGTAGATATGTATCCTCTCTCCCAAAATAGGAGGTGCATATGGGCACAAGCACAAGCAAAGTGAGAAAGCCACCAAACAAGCACGAACACGAAAGCCAAGAATAAGCATTAAAGCTCCATGGTGGCCCTTTTACTCAGAAAAATCACCTAGTCCGCAACAGACATTGCTTTGCATGGCATACATTTGAAAAGACCTCTCATAAATGTCTCCTGGTTTCTCATTCGAAATGTTTCTCCATACAACAAGAGGAAACATATTCCAGAACCTACAACAGTCACTATCCAGAGTCACTGAATCCCACCCCTTCCAAAGTTCCTCAATCATCTCTGAACCACATGCAACTCCATTCCAAATTTCAACTTTTCAGGACAGGTATCATAGTGGGACATCCCCAGAAACAAAGGAAAACAGTTCTATTCCATAAGGACACCTGCTTGTGATAATCCAATCCCTCTTCTGAAGGTCTACCTTGTGCCTTCCCAGCTACGAGGTTTAGGGAATTACTCTACTTGAACCAATCTAATACATTAGAAGTTGGAAAATTCAACATGAGTTAGCAACATGCCAGCTATGTGGTTCAACGTTTATATTTACAGGTTAAATGATCCTTATTTAGTTATGCTTTGTATGATTCAAATCAAACATCAACTTGACTTATAAATGTAATCAGCTCATCACTACGTTGTACCACCCAAAAATGATCCATTGAAAGAATCCTTGATACACGAACCTATGACAATTCAAATTGTGATTAAGACTACGAACAGCACCTGTGAATCGAATTTATTGATGTTGTCAAGTGATCCCGAAGATGACGGAAGCAGTGCAAGCCAGCAAGTTCCTCACTATCCTGTCAAAAATAAAATATTTCTCACTAAGATGACAGACAATCACATGATGAAACAACTCCAGGTGATGTATATGTGATTATTGATCAATTTCATAACATGCCATGGTTGAAGGCAATATTATGACACATAGGCATCAAAATACAAAAATTGGGTTGACGACACCCTTTCATTTTGATGATCACGACAAAAAATAATTGTTTGAAACATGCATATTAGCTTCTTTTTTTATATATAAAATATTTTGAATACCATGGAAACGCCCTACATGTATTAATGAAACTACTTAAACCATATAAAATGGAGGAAATTCCACACAAAATAGTGTCATCTAAATTTGGATTTTTCCAAATAAAGGCAATATGATCTAATATTGAAGCTGATTGAAAAATGAAAATGTTCCCTTAAACATAATAAACTTTTCCATATTAATTATCATAAATTCTCTCAAAATAAAAATAGGACTTTATGCAGAATTATATAGGACAAGCATGCTTCACATCTAAACTGGAACACGCACAACTAATATTGATGCCCCAATGGAATATGGGTAGAGAACCATGCTCTGTACTAAAAAGGTCCTTTTTTCTAGTACTGCTCATGCAACTTCCAATTACAAAGTGTATAGATAAAATTAAACAGAAATATAACAAATCTAAACTTCTACACGGGAAAGGGATTTTTCACATGAGTCGTGTAGCATACATAGCAGAAGAGGAAAGATGAGAAAACAAGCATGGTACAAGGAAGAATATAAACAAATCTCAATTCATAATCAACTAAATCATGTTAGAGAAAATCATGCCTTTAATTAAGCGAACAATTCTAGTCCTATTATAGTAAGGCCAGTAATCAACTCTACAGAAAAGATTTTCATCAAATCCTTCTTTCTTTCTTTCTTTTTTTGAGTGGTCAAAAGGAAGATTTTATTGATATACCAAAAATGAAAAAAGCAGGAAAAAAAACAACATTACAAAAGCAAAAAAACAGCTCATTTGTAATGGCATTTGAACCGAAAGTAAACTAACAATGTTATTGTTGAAAAACCAAAGACATCAATTGTTCCTAATTAATAGCTGTTTGACTGCCACGACAGACATGCCCTAGGTTACCAGAAAATGGAAGACCTCTTGTGATCCACGTTCCAGAATGTCTGAGCCAAAACGTGGTATGATTTCATGCCAGATCACTGCAATACGTGTTCTGGAACAAGGCAGAGGACGATCCCACATCTCCCACTTCTTACGTAATGACAATGCTCCTCTTCTCACGTGAGGACAATCCTGCTTCTCTCTCCCTCTTCTCACATAGTCACATAGCCCACGACTGCACGCCGATCTAAGTTTCAAACTTCCACACCTCCCTCTACTCAAATAAGCCATCCAACTTCCAGTCCACGTTGCTCCAACTTTCAACCCTGACTTCTCACACATGTAGACACTAGACATTGATCTTCATTCCCAAATCTCTATGGGTTCATGCTTTCCAACTTCCAAGATGATCTTTGTAGACACCAAACGTCGATCACATGTAGACTCTCATTTTTTGTTCCATAATATTATTCTAAAGCACCCTACCCCACCATACCGTGTTTTATAGCAAGTCACAATCCTAGTTCTAGTTCCCATTCCGCATTCTGACACGTTCCACGTGCTGGTAACCTAGGACATGCCTACTAAAGATGTTGGATTAATTCTACATCAAAGAGTAATTGAGAGAGTGACACATCACCAAATTCCTATTCTTATTTCCACATCGAAGTTTCTTTTTCTACCTGAGCAAGGACTCATATTGCATCAAAAATATAACAACATAAATTGCTTATGTGTTGCCCCAGAATGTTGATATTTATCTCTCCAAATTTCTCTAACGACATCCATGCTTGCTATAAAGAAAGAGCATGGTTCACATTGTACCTAATTTCTACTTGAAATTTTGAAATCAATGATCAAAGCTTCTAGTCCCCATTGGGCACTTCAAAAGTTTACATATTATTATAAATTATTTAGAAATCTGAATGTTAAAAAATGTTGATTTCAATTGTATCACTGCCTGCCTATGCATCTATTACTACTAATTCTATTTGTCAGCCTACTACATCCTCCATTATGGTGTCATCCTCCCATGACAAGCCTCCAACTATATCGTAGGATGCACAACTTCAAATTTTGAGTGGTACCACCATTAAACTCATCGCAAAGTAGGTCCTTCACCATGTTCCTTAGTGTTCACCAAAAGATAAAGCATATTACTTAGATCTGTCGTATACAAAGGATCCCACTTATGATGATAAATTTGCTACAGATTGTAGTGTATTCATGACTTACTAATGCTCTTTATGTGTCTACCCTTCTGTTAACTTGCTTTTTATTAGCAAAATAATAGAGTCCTTAAATTACTTTGTGGCTTTTTTCAAGTATTACTGTACTTTTCAGGATCTACAGACGAAAAAAAAAATTGATTTGAACTATGAACATGACAAACTGTAACTTCTTGTTCACGAAAATGTTCCTCAAGGACTTGTCTCATCCACTTCTACTCTGAAGCTATATATTTTGTAATACTTTTGTCTTGATCATCCTTCTTTCAAAAGTTTCAGCAAGCCATGTCTGTGGAACCTTTTGAGTGTGTGTCTTGTCAAATGGATAAGCATCCTCGTGCTACTTACTCTAGTCAATTGTGCTCTATGAGTTATGGTCCATTTGGGGTCCATATCATGTATCATCTGTGTCGGGTCGAATCATAGATACTACATTGTGTTTACTAATAATTTTTCTAGAGTCTCTTGGGTATATTTACCTAAAGACAAAGCTCGTGTGCCTACAATTGTTAGAAAATTTTTTGTTGAAATAAAAACCCAATTTTTTACTTCTATAAGTTTTATTTCGAACCGATAATGTTATGAAATTCATCCAAAATGATATTGGCAAGTTTTGTGCTTCCTTGGGAATATTATATCGAACATCTTGCCTACACACCTCATAACAAAATGATATTGCTAAAGAAAACACAAACATATCTTTGATGTCACACTTACTCTCACGCAGCAAATGAACATTCCTAAATACCTCTTGTCTGATACGATCTTGATTGTCTCCTTTCATGGTGATATACCCTTCGAAAACTATGTCTGGATCTTTTACACCTTTCTCCTAAAGTCTTTAGATGTGTTTATTTTATGTAGGACTTATCTCCTAGTCTCGACAAATTATCCTTTCATTCTTTCAAATGTAACTTTATGAGTACTCCAAAATTCAAAAGGGATATCGACATCATGATCCGACTACTAAGTAATATTTCACTTCTGTCGATGTCACCTTTTTTAAGTCCATACCTTATTTTGTCTCTACTTCTTCCACGAAGGTCCAAACTACTGTTCCTTTTCCCACTACTACTGACAATTCTATTGTTAAGGGTGCTGCTAACACTTCTAATGCTTTTATAGTAAACTCGTTGCACTTGGGAACTGCCACAAAATAGGCTCCAATCAATACAACTCTTACGCCAACATATCCGAGCATTTTTCTCTTATAAACTATGCTTAGATTTTTTTTTCTCCTATAACATCCAAGTATTACTATCTCTATCAATCAAACAAGGAAGTTACACTAACTTGATATCAAAAATGTCTTTTTGTATAGTGATTTTGCAAAACAGATGCTTATAGAGCAACCATTAGATATGTTGCTCAAGGGAAAAATAAAGCCTTCCACCAAAAGAAAGCTATCCATAACATCAAACAAAATCCCAAAGCATGTTTTGAGAAATTTAACAAGATTGTATAGGAGTTGGATTTTAACGTTGTGTAATAGATCACTTAGTGTTCATCCAACGAGGAATCAATGGATCTATACTTGCAGTATACATTGATAACATTCTTCTAATAGGTAGTGACACAAATGGGATTGTTAAGACCAAAGAATATCTCACGAAACACAGTTACCAAGGATATAGAAAGACCTTGATACTTTCTTAAGATAGAATTTACTTATAACAATGATAAAATAATTCTATCTCAAAGGAAACATGTCCTTGGTCTACTTTTGGAATCCAAACTTCTAGGTTGTAAGTCTCTGAGAGCACTCCAAATGATTTGTCTGAGACCAATGTTTTGGATATCTCCTCAGAACTATTGAAGGATGTGAGACAATACATCAAGAAGCTTACTATTTGATAGTCACATGTCTGACATTTTCTATATTATTGGAACGCTGCAGTTTATGCATGAACCAAGAATTATTCACTAAAAAGGAATCTTACATGTGTTAGCCAAGTAAAGGCCTACTATATGAAAAACATGAACACCTTTACATTAAGGCTTACTCGGATTCAAACTATGCAGACGACAAAGGAGATTAGAAATTAACTTTTGACTACTACACTTATGTTAGAGGGAAATTACTCACTTGGAGAAACAAGAAATAGAGTGTAGTGTAAAAGCTCAATATGAATCTATGACACATACGACATGTGAGATGATATGACTTAAATCCTTATTAACTGAGTTTAGTTTCACCATGCAGCTTCCTCTACTTATGCATTGCGACAATCAAATTGTCATATTTGTTGTTAAAAATCTACCTTCCATCAGCGAACAAAACATATTAAGATGGATTGTCAGTCTATCACTATGATAGCGTTTGGAAACGCTTTTTTACACCAACTTGTTGCATTAAGCACTTCTTATCTAATAAACATTTTCAAACGAATCAACTTATTGAGCTTTTCCAAAAAACTGTCTGTAGCTTTTTATTTCATTTTAAGCTATTGATGTAGCTTTTAAAAAAGTTAATGAGTGTTAGTTTTTTGAAAAACTATAAATATTAACCATAACTTTTCCAATGATATCCTTAGAAGTTGATTTTAATTACAACATAAACTAAGACATAACGGCAGTAATGGTGGCCAACAATGACGGTGCTGGTGGTGACAAACGACGGTGGCGGCAATGATGGCCGATGATGGTGGTGATTGTGGTGACTATCGGCAGCGACTGTAGTGGTGGAGGCCAACGACGACGATGACGGTGGTGGCCGACAACGGCGATGGTTATGATAGTCGACGACGATAATGGTGATGGTGGCCGACGACGACGGTGATGGTTGTGATAGTCGACGACAACAATGGTAATGGTGGCCGACGACGGCGGCGATAATGGTAGCCGACGACGGTGGCGGTGGTAGTGGTCAACGACGACAGTGCTAGTGGCCGCTGACGACTCACAGTAGTGGTGGGTGGCCGATGATGGTGGCCGACGACGATGACGGTGCTGGTGGCCAACGACTACAGTGGTGATAGTGGCTAACGACAATGGCGGTAGTGGTGACCGACGACGATAGTGATGGTGATCAACAACAACGACGATGATGGTGGCCAGTGGTGGTGGCTGACGACGACAGTGATGGTGGAGGCTGACGACGACAGTGATGGTGGTGGCCGACGACCCATGACGGTGACGGTGGTATTCGGTAACAACGATGGTGATGACTAGCGACAACGACAGCAATTGTGATGACTAGCGACGACAACGATGGTGGTGGTCGACGACCCACAGCGGTGATAGTGACCAGTGACGACGACCACGGCAATAGTGGTGGTCAGCGACAATGGTGGCAACAGTGGTCGACGACGGTAGCGATAGTAGATACGACGGGCAGCGGCGGCGGACGACAACGATGCATCAACAAGTAAGCAGTAGTTGGTGGTAATGAAGAAAGCAAAATAGTTTTTTAATTAACTCATAAGTGCTTATTAGACATATAAACCAAACAAACTTTTCTTTACCTCCATAAAAGCTACAAAAACTACAGTTTAACAAAAAACTAGCTTTTTCAATAAACTGCGTAAGAAAAAACGTTTCCAAACACAACTTATGTTAAATATACAATGATGAGTGGAGTTATCTCTACTGCTTATACACCGTCAACCGATCAACTCGCTAATATTTTCCCGAAGGATTTGATACTAGATATTTATACTCCAACTTGAAAGGACATGTTAGAATAGATGAATTCTTATACAGATCTTGTATGATATCCTATTTATGAGGTTTCTTGTAAATTAAGTACGTCTTCTCCAATATATAGAAGATTGTACTCTCTTAGTTATTATGCAAGATGATTCTCTTTCTTCCTCACAATACAAATCTCAAGAATAATATGTATTTGTGAAGTACATATTCAATACTAAGTACAGTAGTGTGCAATATACTAATATCATGCACAAAATTTTAATTCTGGTGGAATTACATAATTATATCCAATAGTTTAATGTCCTAATTAACATGATTAATCAGTAATCAAATACAAACATGCATTGAATTTGCCACATTTGATAGTATAACATACATGAGATACATAACTAAATTGAGAATATGTTTAATCCGCTTGTTTAAATTGTGCTTAACTAACTAAAATTTATCACAAGTACTTTGTTTTGTCGGTACATAACAAGTACACAAACCCATATAAACGTTCCAAATAGGATTATAGAAAATAAAGTGGAGGGAACCAAAGCAATTTTCAGCCCAAATTTGGCATTGCAAATAAAAGTGAGAAAATAAAGTAGAAAAAACCCAGACAATTCTCAATCCAAGTTTGGCATAGCAAAGAAAAGGATTTTTATGTAAAATAAGGGAGTAGGGCTAGAGAAACTTTTACCAGCATGTTCTGCAGATCATCAATGACATCTAAAGCACCAGCACAATCAGCGGAAGCCACAAGCTACATGTGAATAGACCAGATCCATATGAAAAAAGTCAACAGTAAGCAGTTGTCCAGCATGTTAAAGAGGAGGTATTCAATTATGGAACTTGGGAATGATTAAATTTTTCAGTACCAGCAAGAAATACCGATGATTTATGAAAATACTGACAACCATATATAGCAGGCACTCCAACTTAGTACAAGATACATGACATGATCTACTTACGCACTTAAGGATACATATGAAGGTATTTCCTTTCAAAGAAATGTGTATACACATATATGAATGGGCATTGTTTTTCTTAGAAATATCTGATAGATAAGTTAATTCTAGTATGCCCAGTAAACATTTTTTTATCAGCCATCAAGAATTTTTATTGAAAAACATATTGAAAAAACTACAATAGAAGCTCATTAAGAAGATAAGCCAAGAAAAAGAGAACAACAAAATGCCAACAAGACACTGGCTAAATAAATAAAAGACCCTGCAGCCAATCACAAACGAAAATATTCAGTCACACCCTGTCCCTAAGAACCTGCAAAGTCAAACTCTCCCCCCGAAAGATTCAATGATTCCTCTCAGGTCATCGAGTCCACCACACCGCATGGAGAGGAATACTCCACATCTTCCACCTCCTACTCATCCACCTACCTCCCCGACTCCATGACTCCCAAAATGTCTCCACAGAAGCTCCACCAAACTGCTCAAAGATCGACCTCCCAAGCATTGAGCACCGCCACCGGTGTACTGGCCGACAATCTCAAAGAAAGTGACACAAATCCCTATACTCCCCGACTCCATGACTCCCAAAATGTCTCCACAGAAGCTCCACCAAACTGCTCAAAGATCGACCTCCCAAGCATTGAGCACCGCCACCGGTGTACTGGCCAACAATCTCAAAGAAAGTGACGCAAATCCTTAGCCCCTGATCCACTATCCCACAAAGCACACATCTAGTAAGGTGAAAGCCTTGTCTCAATAAGGCTGACACACTCAGCATACCACAATGGAGAATCTGCCACACAAAACACTGAATCTTCAAAGGAGCATAATTATTCCAAATCAACTCATGACAAGCCACCCACACACCACCACCACTCAAGATCGAAAAAGCAATGCAACTGAGAAGTCCCCATCCTTGACCCACAACCAGGATCAGGATCTGGAATCAGAAGAAGTAGATAAATCATTTGAGCCCATATTTACAAGCAGAGCAAACAAAAACCAGCTCCTAGGCTTCCCTATACGTGAGATCCCTCCTAAATCTCAAGTCCCACATAATCCAATCAGCACACCTTACAAAGCACTCCCTTAAACTAGCAGAAGGCTATACAAACAACTGAAACAAAACTGGAAAGTGTAATCTCAAAGGCATGGAATTAACACAGTGGTCCTCCCAAAACCTAATCCAATCCCCACAACCAATCCTCAATCTAATACTACACTCAACAATATTCTCTGTCTCTAAGATACCTACCCACATCGGAGAAACCCTCCTAAGATGTAAACCCACCTTACCCAGAACCTAACCCTCATACCATTTCTCAACAATCACACGCCACCATAGTGGTGAAAATGCACTCCTAACAGGAGAAATCATCCCAAGCTGCCAAATCCACTTCCCAAGAAGTGCAAGATTAAAAGAGCAGAAACAATGGATCCCCAAACCACCATCCAATCTAGGACGACAAACATTACACCAGGCAACAAAAGAAAACGCCCTAGAAGGCGAACGACCACCCTTCTAAAGGAAATTACGCTGAAGTCTCTCGAGTTGCTTGACCACCGAGACCGGAATTTGAAAGATGGACAGAAAGTATATCAGGAGATTTGAGAGAACTGCTGAAATCAATGTCAGCCACCCCCCAAAAGATGCCCAGGAAACATTAAAAAAAGCCATGGCACATTCAGCTTGAACCAGTTCAAAAACCCTCACTGCAGTTGTTGTTCATCTCCATCTTACATTATCTTCTCATCCACATTTCATCTATCTAGTTAAACACATACTCCAATATACTAGGCTATTATTAAAACTCCAATGCACAAGCAGAAAAACATCTCCTTTGCAACATGCTTTAACTTTAGTGATATATTGCTGTCACATATACCTTTTAGGGAAAAAAAACTAACTAAATTTCCTAAGAAAGACTTGGAAATCAGAATAGAATATTGATCTGTCTGGTTAACAAACTAATGATTGTAAATTATAAACCTGACATAATAACATTCATTTTAGAATGATTGCACAGGTGAATGAATTGCAAGGGAAAGGTCACAAGAGTAGAATTAATGTCTATTAACTTATAACGATTTCTCTCCCTCTTCTATCAGTCCTCTAGTGCCAGTCTGCAGCCAAACCACATTAATTCACACAAGAAAATCTTCCATCTCCAATAGAATACCAATACCATCAATGTATCAAAAACATCTTCCACTGATTCCTAGATATCTTATTTTACCGAAAGAGGGGCTAGAAAATAAATTAACAGACAACCATAATACCATATAGTATTTTGCATAAACTTAGTTTAATAGTTGAATCTTTCTATTGCAGAAACACAGGTAAGAAAATGATTGAAGGATTAAACTAAGTTGTTCAAGCACAAGAGACAAAGGTCATGTTTGGCAAGTGGATAGAATTAATCTAGGAACAGTATCCATGTGGAAATGGAGAACAGATGTAATTTCTTTTCTTTGTTGTTACAACACCAATGGAATGGAATCACATTATATTTACATTTGGTATGTGTTAAATTTTAGAATTTAATTAAATATTCTAGTCTCAAATTTCTAGGTCCAATATTACCCTTGATTGTTGAAGTTATTTTAGAAGTAATTTGATCATTTAATAAAAAAACATTATATATATTCATGTTAACTTATATTAGTGAACTTTAAATTACGAAAGGGTATTGGTGTGATTTCATAAAAAATCCTCATTCATTTGCAATGAGATTCCAAGCAAACCTAACACACCAAAATTGGAAAGTAATCCAGGCAGAAATTCCTATTCCATTCCTATGTTGATTATGGTGTACCAATCCCAACCAGAATGGGAAGAGGAAATAGAAATGTACCAAGGATGAAGGATGTTGCGGGCATCAATGTAACAATTGTTTTGTAGCAGTTACACATATTGATGGTATTGATGTCAACGTGCAATGGAACATAACTATAAAAAATGAGTAATTTTAGGCCTCTTTGACTACTGTTGCATGTCAAGAAATTCAAATCTGCAAATTGGGACCCTTATAAAAGAAGTATTGAAAAAGTATATAGTGTAGGATACTAAGGCTTTACTAGAAGAGGGGTGAATAGTGAATTAGTAAACAACTATCCAATTTTAAAGTTTGTTTATCAATTTACAATATTTCAAGGAATTTGAATATAACTAGGAAATTGATATTAAGTTAAAACATACAGAAATAGGGGATGAGAGACAATGAATATGCACAAGTAGATTTATAGTAGTTCAGCCTCCTTGACTTAGTCCACTCCTCGAGAACTCCTCAAGAATTTTACTAACCTGATCTTGTTCCCGGCCAAGATCGTGTCGTACACCCTTGACAAATCCTCACCAAGCTCCGTAAGAAAACGCGACTTCCTTCTCTCAATCCAGAGAAAAACCTTTACACTTGGATTTTACAACTTCTTTTTCTACAATCTCCCACACTCAATTTGGCTAAATGGATGGATAGAAATGGAGCACTCTTGCCTTAAGAGTTTTTCTAATGATATAGGAGTGGAATGCTTGAAAATTTGAGTAACTTGAAGCTTTAGGTGAGTAGGAAATATATGGATGGAATTTTGACTCACTCACTTGAAGCACTAGAAGTATAATAGCTCAATGAAAAATCAATAGTTTGTGAACTGCATATGGACCTTAATTTATAGTGTTAGGCTTTCCTCTAAGTGTGACTAACAACTAATAAATCTTTTACTTACTGACATAAGATTCGGTATGCCGAAAATAATCGCTCAACCAAAATATATAACTGTCGGGTTAATTCGGTATTCCGAAACCTTTCGGTGTGCCGAATTTACTTTCAGCTTCCTTGTTCCTTGAATTTCGGTGTACCACCTGATGTGTCATGTTCTCCTGATTCGGTATTCCGAAAATATTCGGTATGTTGAAAAAACCCTTAGTCCTATAATGAATGTTTTTCAATGAATGATTGGTTTTGGGGCTAAGACAATTTTACTATGGCTCTATGTGGATATTTGGGAGATTAATACAAGTTCCTAGGTACACGCATAAATAGAAAATTATATCAAAATAATTACAAATATTATTTAATTTTTCTTCTCTTTTTCCTTAATTTTGAATTTTTCTTGGTAGTACATGGATCTTTTTCTTAGTCAAATATCGTCCCTTTTAGGCTTGAATCTTCTGAATTTTTCAATGATTTTCCTTACAAATATAAACTATGAACTATTCTCATAAAGCACATTAGTCTTTTATTATCATCAAAATCAAGATACGGCTAATAAAGTCAACAATCTCCCCCTTTTTGATTATGACAAAACTACAAATATTTCAAGGTAAATCAACATATTGATATTTTCTTAATACTCTCCCCTTTTTGTCATTAGCAAAAAATATCATAAAATTTCAACTCTCTGTCTTTTTTTGTAAACTTATAAAAAATGTGTCAATATATCCCAATTCTTAAAGATTTATATAATAAAGCTCAAGCATTGTTCGTCTTTATTTCAACTTATTCTAATTTTCTCCCGCTTTTTCAAAAAATGTGAAGCAATGAGAGTATTTAACGATTTTTCAAAAAGAATCATTTTAAAATCAAAATTTAAAATTATTTACTTATACCAAATTTTAAAATTTATATTCAGTTGATCTATGAACATTAAAATTATGCTCTCCCTACAAATATACCAAAATTAAACTTATAGTAGAGGTTGGATCCATTTGTTAAACTGATTTTCAAGAAGATACCAATTGTTGAAAAGTATGAATTAATTTAAACTCTTCCTATCAACAAGCATGGGAAATAGCATATTTTCAGTAAAACTCCCCCTTGATCCAAGCATGAGAAAAACAACATGATTATAGATTATGTTCAGAAAAAAACGATTTCATATAAGAAATAGGTCCAAGTGTAATCAAGTCATTCCACATATAACCCATAAGCAATTTCTTATAATCAACAGTTAGTTCAAATTTGATACATGACCACAAAACAAGAAAGACAAAATAAAAATGGATTACTTTGGAGTCGGAGGATGTTGAAGTTTGAGAATGTCCTGATGATATTCTTCTAATTTTTCTTGGACTTGCTCCCAACGGTTGAATGAGTCAGTGGCATGGTCATCGAGCCGAGAAGACAGCGAGTCTACGTCAAAGGAGAGTTGTTGAAGTTTGCTATAGGAGGCTTCCTCGATTTTGTCAAGTCGTCGGTTGATGTGGTCTTGAAGAGACGAGAAAAGGGAGGAGATGTGTTCTTTAAGCCTTTCTTCTTCTTCATCAGAGGTATCAGGAGTAGGAGCACGCGAGGAGGTAGGCTAAACATCTTTCGAAGCTTTTGACTTATCCAAAGCTTGTTCCATTTTAGCAATAGCCATAGTTCCTGAGGGATTGGTTTTGACAACTAGGAAAGATTGATTGTGGAGTGGAATGTCATAATGGTGGAAAAGGTAGGTAAGAGGTAGTCCATAGAAAAGTTTCGTTTTGACATTGATAATAGAATGAGTGAAAATCCTAACCCAATTAACTATAATCTTTTTGGTGATGGCATAGACAGCTTTGCAAGTTAATTCACTAAGTTTATCATTATAGCCCTTCTTTTGAACTATGTTTGCAGCCACAATATAAGCAATTATCCTGGCTTCTTTGGTCAATTGATTAATTTTATTAGATTTAAAAGTGGATCTCTTATTAATGGATATGGCTTTATTAATATCAGCATATGACCAACCTAGTTCATGTACAGAGGTGGTGATGTCAATACCACTAAAAGGAATTTTGAAGAGTTGCCCAATTAATTGATCATCAAAGGTAATATCATGGCCAAGAAGATATGATGAGTAGGTGTCGTGGTTTACAGTGAGATTGACATAAAACATGGACACTAACTGGAGGTAGTATCTATTGTCACTAATGGATGCTAGAAAGGGAACAAGACTTTGAAAAGCAAATAGATGTTCAATATTGTCAAGCTCAGAGAAAATCACCTTTCTTCCGGTGAAAACTTCACGATTTGCAAAGTGATCGTGATGGGCACGTAGAGCTTCGTTATTGATGAAGTTGAAGCACGGATCTGGAGCCTCTTCAGAGGAAGAACTAGGTTCCTTCATTGCTTTTCGTTTGGGACCAGAGGTACACACCTTTTTGGGTGCCATGGGAGAGGAAGGAGGAAGAGAAGGGAACACGAGTGTGTGAAGAGGGAAAAGAAGGCCTTGCTCAAGAGGATCGGACGACCGGAGCAGAGATCGGAAGGATTGTAAGAAAGAAATATTGAACCCTAGGTTTGATATATATAATTCCACGAAAAACGGCATTCCGAAACAAATTCGGTAGACCGATTTATCACGATCCTGTCACAAAATGGTCTACCGTGTAAATTCGATCGACCGAATCAGGAAAATTCAGTAGATTGGCAGAGAAATCGGTAGTCCGAAAAGAAATTTAAATGTTTGATACTATGGATTTCGGTAGATCAATATTTTGTGGTAGTCCGACTCAAGAAAAAACGGTAGATTGTCAGTGAAAACGGTGGTCCGATAAATGTAACCTACAATTTTTGGGACAGGGGAATTCGATAGACCGGATAAAATCGACAGACCGAATATAGGTTAAACTGATAAAACTGACAGAATATCGGTAGACCGACATTTTTCGGTATACCGAAACAGGGATTTTTGCAAAAAATTCATTGAGTGAAATTCTATGTAGATGATTTTATCAATCAATCAATATTCAATAAAGACATACATAACAACTTAAAATGTCCTTTTTCAAAGGGATTTATCAATATATTTATGTATTGTCCTACGTCCCTTTTGTTCCTTGAAGAGATCAAGTACCTCCATTAAGGAGGGATTTTGGTACCCACTTTATTTTAGGTACAAAATTTATTTTAAGAATCATGTCAATATTCTTTCTGGGTATCCATTTTCCTTTCTCAGTAACAAATTCATATTTATCATTTTTAACTCTAATAAATCCATTTTCATATGAAGTCCCTTTTTTATTCACATTTCCATATTTAAATTTTCTTGATTCAAAGTTTTTCTTACTAATTGTAAGCTTACTCACATCATTAAACAAGCTATCACCTTTATTTTTTAATAATGCAAGATCTTTTTCCAAAGCATCAATTCTCTCTTTCATGATGTTCAATTCATTTTTGAAGACATCATTTTCTTTCTCAAGAGTTTTATTTTCATTTGAAATCATTTCCTTTTCAAGCTTTTCATTAATGAAACTTTTATTTAAACTTTTGAATTTAGCATTCAAGGATTTATGTGTTGTATAAAGTTCATTGAATGCAACAAGTAATTCATCCATAGAAAAATCTTTAATATTGTCTAGAGATGAAATTTCACTAGATGTAGCCATGAAACATAAGCGAGCTACTTCACCACGTGAAGAAGTGTCTTCATCAGTAAAAGAGCTATTATCATCCCAAGTGGCTTGAAGAACTTTCTTTTTCTTCATTTTTCTTTTATTATTTTTGTTTTTCTTTTGAACTTCATCTTTCTTTAAGAAATTCTTGAACTTATGAGTTATAAGAGCAAGATCTTCCTAATCCGAATTATCCAATTCGATGAAGGCGTTAAGTGCAATTCTTTTCTTTGTTGGAATATTTTCTACTTCTTTTTCTTTCAATTGAACTTCATATGAAGTAAGATTTTCTATAAGATCTTTAAGAGAATATGAGGATAAGTCCTTAGCTTCTTCTATGGACTGTGGTTTTCTTTTCCCAATCTAAAGTTAGAGATCTTAAAAAATTTTTAACTAATTCACTTTGAGAATAACATTTTCCAAAGGATTGTAAATTATTAGTCATCTCACTAAACCTAGTAAACATATCACTAATAGATTCATTTGGTTGCATTTTAAACATTTCATATTTATGTACAAGTATATTTATTTTTGTTTCTTTTACTTGATTTATTCCTTCATGGGTGATTTCTAAAATATGCCAAGCCTCATGAGAAGTATTACAATTTGAAATTCTATTAAATTGTTCTTGACTAATTGCACAGAATAAAGTATTTCGGCCTTTAGCATCAAGTGTTGCTAGATTTTTTCTCCTCTTTGTTCCATTCCTTATAGTTCCTTTTACTAGGTGTGTATCCATTTACAACAATGTCCCATAACTCAAGATCAATGGATTTAAGATAGATGTTCATTCTACACTTCCAATAATTATAATTATTTCAATCAAAAAATGGTAGCCTACTAATACTTTGACCCTCTACAATATTTCTATTAAATGAACTAGAAGCCATATTTAGAAAATGATTAAATCTTTTTTTTAGATTAACCTTGTTCTAATACCAATTGTAGGATAATAAGGCTTCACTAGAGAATGAGTGAATAGTGAATTACTAAACAACTATCCAATTTTAAAGTTTGTTTATCAATTTACAATATTTCAAGGAATTTGAATATAACTAGGAAATTGATATTAAGTTAAAGCATACAGAGAAAGAGGATGAGAGACAATGAATATGCACAAGTAGATTTATAGTGGTTCAGCCTCCCTGACTTAGTCCACTCTTCGAGAACTCCTCGAGAATTTTACTAACCTGATCTTGTTCTCAACCAAGATCGTGTCGTACACCCTTGATAAATCCTCACCAAGCTCCGCAAGAAAATGCGGCTTCCTTCTCTCAATCCGGAGAAGAACCTTTACACTAGGATTTTACAACTTCTTTTTCTATAATCTTCCACACTTAATTTGGCTAAGTGGATGAATAAAAATGAAGCACTCTTGCTTTGGGAGTTTTTCTAATGATATAGGAGTAGAATGCTTGTAAATTTGAGTAGTTTGAAGCTTTAGGTGAGTAGGAAGTATATGGATGGAATTTTGACTCACTCACTTGAAGCACTAGAAGTATGATAGCTCACTGAAAAATCAGTGATTTATGAACTGCATATGGACCTTAATTTATAGTGTTAGGCTTTCCTCTAAATGTGACTAACGACTAGTAAATCTTTTGCTTACTGACATAAGATTCAGTATGCCGAAAATAATCGATCGACCGAAATATGTAACGGTCGGGTTAATTCGGTATTCCGAAATCTTTCGTTGTGCCGAGTTTGCTTTCAGCTTCCTTGTTCTTTGAATTTCGGTGTACCGCCTGATGTGTCGTTTTCTCTTGATTCGGTATTCCGAAAATATTCGATATGCCGAAAAAGCCTTTAGTCTTATAATGAATGTTTTTCAATGAATGATTGGTTTTGAGACTAAGGCAATTTTCCTATGGCTTTATATGGATATTTGGGAAATTAATACAAGTTCCTAGGTACACGCATAAATAGAAAATTACATCAAAATAATTACAAATATTATTTAAATTTTCTTCTCTTTTTCCTTCATCTTGAATTTTTCTTGGTAGCACATGGATCTTTTTCTTCTTCAAATATCGTCCTTTTTAGACTTAAATCTTCCAAGTTTTTCAATGATCTTCCTTGTAAATATGAACTATGAACTATTCTCATAAAACACATTAGTCTTTTGTTATCATCAAAATCAAGATACGGCTAGAGTTATAGTTTATATTATGTATCCTTGGTATATAAGTTAATGGGTAACTGAATATCCATTTAGTATATTAGTCTCTTTACCCATCCTATATATGTAACTTCTCTCTCTTTGACACATAATAAAGATTATCTTTGCCTTAATCAACATGGTATCCAGAGTACAGGTTTTTTAACCTAAAAAAAGAAGGAGAAGAAGGAGGCCAACAGCCACCACCGGCCAC
>JAMKQA010034041.1:0-26790 GCA_024699735.1 Posidonia australis | reverse complement strand
TGAGGATAGTATTAAGCTGATCCAGATGCTGTTTCAAAGGTGTGCCTTCCTTCATCCTCAAAGAAAACAATCTTTGCTTGAGCAACAACTTGTTTGTTAGGGACTTTGTCATATACAAAGTTTCCAACTTGTGTCACAAATCGGGTGCTGAAGTTTCATCAGCCACCTCTATAATTACCTGATCTGATAAACACAACAGAATGGTAGAATGAGCCTTTTCTTCTTGCAGTTCATACTCGACAGATTTTCTGTCAATAGTTGACTCCTTATTCAGGGGAGTCCAAATGCCTTGTTGCTTCAGCAAGGCCCTCATCTTAATCTGTCACAAACTGAAGCTGTTTTTCCCATTAAAATTTTCAACTTTTAATGCTGGAGTAGACATCTGATTTACTGGAAAAAACAAAACAACTAGCAGCAAACTAGACCACAACAACTGCAAATAATTTGCAAAAGAATCTGCTACTATCCGGACAACAAAAACTGACACAAAATGCTGTCCCAAAAACTGAATAAATTCAGAACAACTGTCCAATCAAATGCAGATTCAATTCTAAATTTTTCAAGAAGATAATATTACAGCAACTCAAAAGCAAAATCTGATCAAAGCCCTAACTCGTGCAAAATCCAGCAAAACAATCAAAAATAGGGTTCTGGATTCTTACAACCCGTGCCACCAAAGTGGAACGGTGGAAGACCAAGTCGCGTGGCAAAACAGGAGCGTCCCGGAGGGCTGAAACCAACGCAGGCGACGCTGGACGCGTGTTGACGCGCCTGGTCGCTGGCAGACTACCGGACGCGGACGTGGATTAGCAGACGTGAAGCTGCTAATCCACTTTTAATGCTGGAGTAGACTTCTGATTTGCTGGAAAAAACAAAACAACTAGCAGCAAACTAGACCACAACAACTGCAAATAATTTGCAAAAGAATCTGCTACTATCCGGACAACAAAAACTGACACAAAATGCTGTCCCAAAAACTGAATAAATTCAGAACAACTGTCCAATCAAATGCAGATTCAATTCTAAATTTTTCAAAAAGATAATATTACAGCAACTCAAAAGCAAAATCTGATCAATGCCCTAACTCGTGCAAAATCCAGCAAAACAATCAAAAATAGGATTCTGGATTCTTACAACCCGTGCCACCAAAGTGGAACGGTGGAAGACCAAGTCGCGTGGCAAAACAGGAGCGTCCCGGAGGGCTGAAACCAACGCAGGCGACGCTAGACACGTGTTGACGTGCCTGGTCGCTGGCAGACTACCGGACGCGGAGGTGGATTAGCAGACGTGAAGCTGCTAATCCACTTTTAATGCTGGAGTAGACTTCTGATTTGCTGGAAAAAAAAAAACAACTAGCAGCAAACTAGACCACAACAACTGCAAATAATCTGCAAAAGAATCTGCTACTATCCGGACAACAAAAACTGACACAAAATGCTGTCCCAAAAATTGAATAAATTCAGAACATCAACTGTCCAATCAAATGCAGATTCAATTCTAAATTTTCCAAAAAGATAATATTACAGCAACTCAAAAGCAAAATCTGATCAATGCCCTAACTTGTGCAAAATCCAGCAAAACAATCAAAAATAGGGTTTTGGATTCTTACAACCCATGCCACCAAAGTGGAACGGTGGAAGACCAAGTCACGCGGCAAAACAGGAGCGTCCCGGAGGGCTGAAACCAACGCAGGCGACGCTGGATGCGTGTTGACGTGCCTGGTCGCTGGCAGACTACCGGACGTGGACGATCGGCGGCAACTGCAGGACACGGACGCCTGCGGGATGGACGGATGCCGATCGGACGCGGGAAGCGAGCGGCGCAACTGCTGGACGCTCGCGGGCGACTGGCGACGGACGAACGGTCGCTCGCGAACAGACGGGCGACGAACTGCAGACTCGCGGACGGTCGACGCGCGGCTGACGGATTCACGGACGCGCGGACAGATGACGGACGCACGGCTGACGACGGACGAAACGTGCGGCTGACGGGAATTCTGAATAGATGGTGGATTTTGAAAAACCCTAAACTCCCAAAATCTCCTCTCCCTTCTTCAACATAAATCAAATTACGAAGCCAACTCCCAAACCAGCTCTGATACCACTTGTTGTGCGTGGAATCCAGGAACGTGCAGCAGACAAACGGGAGGATGAACGTCGCGAGGAAGAAAAAAGGGAGTGAGGAGAACGAACACAGATTTTTACGTGGTTCCCCAACTTGGGTACGTCCACGGGATGGAAAGCTCGTTAGTGGTTCTATTCTGATTTAGGGATACAAAAAGACTCTCTCCATTTGGGTGCCTTACACAAGCTTATATAGCTTGACAACCCAAGAGTCAAAAGACCAAAATACCCCTACAACTTATACATCAAATATACAACAATTCAAGACACATACAACAAAGAGTTAAATCAATTTATTAGGAATGATGTATGGGAATTAGTTTCCCCAGCCATAGATTATTTTATTATTGGTACAAAATGAGTGTTTAAAAATAAATTAAATAATATGAATAACATTATTAGAAATAAAGTTAGATTAGTTGCACAAGGCTATAAACAAGAGAAAAGAATAGAATATGATGAAACATATATTCTTGTTGTAAAATTTGAATCCATTAGGATATTAATTATTTGCATTTACATGTTTTATGAATTTCAAACTTTTCCAAATAAATGTAAAAAGTGCTTTTCTAAATGATTTTATTATTGAGGAAGTTCATGTTAAGCAACCTTTAGATTTTGTGAATGAGTTTTTTCTTGATCATGTTTTTAGATTGAAGAAAACTCTTTATGGATTGAAATAAACTTCTAAATCTTGGTAAAATCGATCAAAGAATTTTCTTCTTGATATTGATTTTACCATTGATTGTGTTGATTTAACTTTATTTTTGAAGATAATTAACAATGATTTTTTAGTAGTACAAATATATGTTGATGATATCATTTTTAGTGTTATTAATGAATTTTTGTGTCAAGACATTTCTAAGCAAATGTAGAATCAATTTAAAATGAGCACGATAGAGAAGTTTTCATTTTTCCTTAGACTGAAAATTCAACAAACTCCAAATAAGATGTTCATTCATCAAACTAAATATACAAAGGAGTTGTTGAAAAATTTGGGTTTGAGAATGTGAAAGCTAAATCTAGCTACTCTAGTGAGCATTATAACAAAACTAGACAAAGATGACAATGGTGAATTTGTAGCTATCAAGCATTATCGAGGTACGATAGGTAGTTTGCTATATCTTACTACTAATAGACCAGATATCTTGTTCGTTGTTTATTTGCATGCACATTTTCAAGCTAATTCTAAGGAGTCTCATATGAGTGCATTAAAATAGATTTTTACTTATCTCAAGCTTTCTTCTAATTATAGTTTATTTCATCTAAAGCAAAGTGATTTTTCTTTAAAAGCTTATACTCATGTAGATTTTAAAGAAATTAAAATGGATAAAAAGGGCACTAGTGGTTCATGTTAGTTCTTAGGACATTTATTAATCTCATGGTTTAATAAGATCTACATGTTAGTTCTTACTAAAGCTAAATATGTAACAACAAGATCATGTGGTACATAAACTTTATGGTTAAAATAAACTATTAAAGATTTCTCATCCAATCCTATAAGCTTTCAAAAACTCTTATTTTGCGTTCTAAAACAAAACATTGAGTGATTAAACATCATTTCTTAAGCTATCATACTATTAAGAAAGATTTTGAATTGGTTTTGTGCCTAGACAAGAACAATTAGCTAATATATTTACAAAACCATTAGCTAATGATGCATTCATGAATATTAAGAGAAATTTAAGCATTTGTAAATTGTCTACTTGTTAGATTTTGTGTGTTTCTTTAGAAAAAAAATGTGTTTTTGACTTAAAATCAATTTCAAATTATTTCTACTATTTTTAAATAATTTTTCTAGAATTTTTTTTCTACATTTTGATTTGTCTATGCTCAACAAATGTTTGCTATAACATGGTTAGCCCTAAATCATGTCCTATTTGAGTTTTTTTCTCTTTCTTTTTCTTCACTTTTCCTCATCTACACCCTCACCCACATATTCCCCCCCTCGTTTATCGATCCATTTCTTCTCATTGCTCACCGAATCTCCTTCATCTCGTTGGTTTCTCAATGGATTTCTCTCTTTTCTTGCACGATTTACACCTTATCTCGCCACATTTTCTCCATCTTGTCGATTCTCAATGAATTTCTTTTCTATGGCATCTACAAGTTGTCTTTGGAAAAAGCTAACATCCAAGAGAAAGCAACCAGGCACAAAACAATCCTTGGAAGGTCCAAATGACTCTAATCTTCTTGTTTCTCCTATTACCCAAGCCTCTATTGAACAATACTTTGCTAGGAATCTTAGCTTAGAATGTCTTATTTCCAAGGATGATTTCTTCAACTTTGATGTCACACCACTTTTTCATGATGTTGGTATATACAAATTTTTGTCATTCTTGTATCGAAACAAGACACAACTTAAATTGGTAGCACAATTTTATGCTAATTTAAAGGAATTTAAGTTTACATCAATTGTCAATGGACACAAGCTCACAATTTCTTCAAGTTATTTATCAAAAAATTTTCAACTCCCATTTAGAGTCCTTAATCTTCATTATACTTCATATATATGTGTGATCGTGCCCCCCGGCCCAGGGGCCAATCAGGCGCGGAGTCGCGTCAGAGGGGAGGAGGCCACAGCTATGCCAAGATGGCAAGGGCATGAGATGGGAGGAAAAGGAGAGAAATGGAGTCGTCACCTGGTCTTTTAAAGGAAAGACGAGGAAAACCACAAACGAATCACTAAAAGTGAATGAATGAGACGCAAACGTGAAGGCCAGATGTCTACTAACCAGAGGATGGGTAAGGATTCCTATTACGCACGGGGAAGGTGTTAGGCACCCCTGAACGCTTGAAAACTCGGTCTTTCTAGTTTAATTCGTTTGCTTGATGTTTTTGTAAAGAACACCTCCGAAAACCATGTTGATGTCAAAGGATAAAAAGTCGAGTCAACCTAGGTTCTCGGAATCATGAAAAAAGTCGTGAAAATCAAAAAGGAGAAAAAAAATCCGTGATGGGGTCAAATGTCGGCCCTCAGGCCTGTTAATGTATGCTCTCGGGCGATGAAATCTAAATCAAATAAAAAAAAAACTGAAATGTAGATTAAAGCAAATCAAATCGGATAATGGATAAGAAACTCTAAAGATAAAGTGAAGAAAGAAATCCATGAAGGAAAGTCATACGATACCGGTTCGCCAAATAGAGATACAAATGTAAGGAAAACGGATATGAAATACATGGACAAATGTCTAAATGCGTAAAAAACTCTAAAGGATGGTCTAGACATGGTTTTCAATTTAATTAGGGTTTTTTGGATTTTAATTAAAGTCTTGAGTTTGAATTAGGATTTTTAGAATTTTGAGTTGAAATTTGTGTTTTTTGGATTTTAATTAAAGTTTTGGGTTCAAATTAGGGTTTTTTAACTTAATTAAATGACTTTAGGGTTTTTTGAGTTTAATTTAGCTTTTCCTTTAAATTGAATGGATTCAAGTGGTTTAAAAATGGATTTTATTTGGTTTTGACTTTAATTAGGGTTTTCACTTGATTAATTTGGATTTTAAACGTTTTTAAGTGGATTTTGCGTGATTTTGATTTTAATTAGGGTTTTACTTAATTAATTAGGATTTCAAATGTTTTTAGGTTGATTTAAGTAGGTTTTGTTTAATTTTGGTTTTAATTAGTGATTTTGCTTGGATTAAGTTGGTGTGGGCTTGAGTGGGTCTAGGGTTCTGATGGAGTTAGGGTTTAAGGGTGGTGGTTGCAACCAGAGCATCTTCTAGAGGAGCCTACTGCCAAGTAACCGCAAAATCGGAGTGTCTACAATATGAATCTGAGGTTTGGTCTCTTGACGAACTCTTTGAAACTATTCTTATTCCTCGGATTAATCCTAAGTTTAAGTTATTTTTGACTCATTTCAAACATCGTGCTTAGATGGTCACCAAGGTTTTATCTAGGAATCTTATATAAAGATTCGGTCATCAGAATGAATTATTTTAGATATTAACTATAATTTTTTTTAAATCATAAGTGATTTTTGTGTCAAATGGAATCTTTTTGAGTACAACATTCTTAAGAACCATCATAAGCTTTCTTTTTCACCTTTGGGTGTCCTTTTGAGTCATTTATTTGAAATTAATGGGATTGTTTCATCGAGGTAGTAATACAAGTTGTCTAGTCCTATTAGGATCACCATGGTTGCTTCTAATAATCCTTCGACTCCTGTTACGACTTAGAGAACTTCTACTCCAATAGCCTCATGTAACTCAATCTTTGTTTTCTTTGGATGATCTTATGACGGAGATGTGAGAAATTAGGAACAACATGAAAGAGATGAGAAATGAAATGCATTCAAGCTTTAATCAGCTAAATGACAAGCTGAATCATTTTGAGAGGAGTTTCACTCTTGATCCACCTTTCCAGTGATTGATATTTGTATTTTGTTTAAACCTTTGTCATTTAAAATATGAATATTTTATTTTGAGTGTGTATATGCCTTATTCCACTTGTTTTTTTTTGTTGTGGCAAGAGGAAGAAATTGATATGGCTATTTGGTCATAATTGTGAGTGAGCACTTGACTTGATATTATTTTTAAAAGCTAATGGATTCTAGGATTGAAAGGGAGTATATTTCTAGATTTATTCTTACATTAATCACCGTATATTGCCATCATCAAAAAATGAGGAGACTGTTAGTTATTTTGTTTTAAATTAAAATTTTGATGACATTAATGTAATTTGCTTATTAATGTGATGTAATTTAAATCTACTGAGATTTTAGATAAGAAAATATGTTTGATTGATTCTATAACATTTTAATTTGGTTGTTGAGAAATTCTTGTGTGTAGTTGTTATCTTGGTGAAAAGTTTGTTGCAAGTATATGGTCAACACATGAGTTTGAACATCTTCCCACTAGAATAGGTGTCTGGACGGGATGTCCGCAAGATGGTGCTATCAACATAAGGATTTTTTGGACATTTGGATAGATGCTTGTTGAAGGTAGCTCGAGAAACAATGATTTTTCGAACGTTCAGATTGAACGTCTGCTAGTGATCTTTGACTCAATAGTTATTGGACGAACGTCTACTGAAGGGCACAAATTCCTTTATTTGAAATATAACGGCTTGTTTTGTTGTAGATCTATTTGAAAACATTTAAGGTAAGAGTTAAGGAACATACTACTACTCTCTTACCTCTTTCTTTTGACCTCCAAGAGGTAACTTTAAAGTCAATTCCTTTTCTTAAGCTCTCTTATTTTCAACTTTCCATATTAATCTTATAAGTAAAGGTGTGCTTGAATTCTGCAACGTGTAAAGGATTTTATGAGAAGCGTAAATAGATTCTTCTTCACCCATTCAAAGGAGAAGCATAGTGGAACATCATGAGGTAGTGCATGCGTGAAGACTAGAGTAGGACAATGTCCGAATCAATATAAAATTCTTTATGTAATCTTGTGGTGATTGATCTTGTATGGTGAATGATTGTATATAACTTATTGGTGAGATCTTTTTAATTATGTGTTAAATCGATTGCTTTTATATATCAACTTAATACTCCATTCATCCTCCTATAGAGTTATCGATCCAACACCAATTTCACAAGAAACTTACAGGACTTTTAGGTTTGTCATATTCCCAAGATATGCAGGAAGTGTGCCTGATATGGAGCAATTCCTAAGGATCCTAGAACGCAGCAAAGATAAAATACATTAGAAATACAACACTGTAAAGTTATGAATGCTGTAAGATTAATGATAGACGTCAAATAGATCAGTGCTTACAAATACTTCAAGTTCATGTTCTCTAATGGAGGAAAAGTACCATCTCCTTTCAAGTCAGATATGCGCCTGCAAATGAAATGTTTTAACTGAAGGCAATAGATAAAGATGACACCGTTTGAAATATCCAAGTGAAACATGAAGCGATCCATACAATTCTGTTAAGTTTTGCAGTGTTGAAAATACAGAAGGAAATGAGCCTTCCAAAGATGTTCCTTGCATAAGCCTAAGAATACAAGGAGAAAAACAATTCAAATTCAAATAATCCTGATATTAATTTCAAATGCTCTCTACACAAAAGCGACAAACTGAAAACAATAACACTCACAATCTTCGAAGACTTTTCCAGTTTCCAATAAAATCAGGTATCTTCCCAGATATACCAGTCCCATCAATCCTACTGCATACATGGATATTGGAGTGTAGGCATCATATGTGCTGAAACCATTAACTTTCTTACTAGCTACAAATATGGAATTTGTTATATTTCTTTCATAACAAGTGTAACATTAGAGTGATGATTGTATATTCATGAATTATGGTCTCGATAAGAGTTAAGAGAAAAAGCTAACAAAAAGCATACAAGTCCATCAAGTATGTAAGATTTCCCAATGATTCTGGAAGCTCTCCTGTAAAGTCATTAGCAGATATAATCCTATAAAACTCAAAGAAAGAATAGTTAGCAAATGCCATTAGAAGTTTAGAACAAGGTTTTCTTTTTCTCCTTTTTTGTGTATTTCCTTTTGTGACAAAAACTGTCCAATGAACAAAATGCTAAAACATACAGCCTAGTTAACTTCTTTAAGCTCCCAAGACCACTAGGGATAGGACCCTGCAACATGTTGTTTTCCAAGACCCTTCCATCCACACACAAAAAACAAATTACAACAACAAATGTTAATCTTGGTCCGAAGTAAAATAGCAAGAGTGGATTGTATTGAAAAAATTAGCTAAAAAGAGAAGTTTACAGTGACTGTAGGGTAGATATGTTCCCAATTTCCTCAGGAATACACCCTGAGATACGGTTTCCCCCAAGGGACCTGCATGACAACAACAGAACGTTTATGCCATAATTTTAAGTCAAAGACCAAGCATTATGTTGTTGATGATACTACTACTGCTGCAATAGGAAAAATGTTCTGAGTTCCAACTGAACACATAGATTACATGTTGACGAGGGGAAGGGATCCCCATTCAGGAGGGATGGACCCATTTATGTAGTTGCGAGTAAGATCTCTGTTTTCACAAACACAAACAAGCAAATATGATATCATTATTTGTGAACGCAAACTCTTCTAATTATATTAGACTAAGAACATCAAAGGATGGATGGTCACTTACATTTGTACCAGTGATGTTAGCTTGGCAAGCTCCACTGGAAGAATGCCCGTCAAGTTTTGCGACTTGAGCAATCTAGTATTTTGGAGGAACCATCAATAACATGAAAAAGGAAAGAACAAGAAGAATGGGAAAAAAAAGACAAAAGAAGGTGAATATGTACATGCTGATGACATGACAGACATTGTTGATGTCACAACTGCCACAATTGAGATTTCTGTTTTTATAGGAATTGCTAGCTCTATCCAACCATCCATTATTTCCACTGCAAGGATCAACATTGAAGTCCCACCCAATTTTCAACTTCGAGTCAATTTTCCGCAAGACAGCAACTGCAAGGGATTTGTCATCACCTTTTTTTATTAAATCAAATTTCATAAAAACCATTTCCTTATGGTAATTTACCGGATTGGCACAAGAAAATTCTTCCATGCATTTGTCATTATTGCAATTGGTTAATGTATAATTACTTGTAATCTTTATTCTTCACAATTTTCTTTGTGTGCCATTCTTTGTTTTCTTTAGTGAAATTTGTTATGATAGGTGGCTTTAACTATGATGCTGGTTAATTTGTGATCTTTGGTTATTTGGATCCTTATGTTACGAGAATTTAATCGATAAATAGTGGAAATATCTCGTTCTCCTTGACGAAGAGGAGTTGGACGGCTGCGGCAATTATGTAGCATGGAGTGATTGCGATAAAAATACTAAGGTAGCGTTCGGTAACGTTTTTGGAAAAACAGATTATTTTCATAAACAATGTTTTAAAAAAAGCTAGTCATTACAGTTTTTTATAATCAATTTATTTGAAAGTTTATATGCACAAACAAAAAACTAACGTATTGAAATAATCTGACTTAAAAAAAACTATTTGGTTCAACTTTTTAGAAATAAATGCTTTTTTTCATAATTTGATTCTAATAATCGTTACCAAACGGACTTTAAATCTGTGAAATATGATTTTCCAATTAAAACTCTTCCGTCAAAAACTAACATAAAGGTTGATTGATTTTTTATTTAATCTTCCTTCAGGACCCTAATTACACAAAAGGTTGGTCACGTATTCGCCTTACAAATAAGATTAGTTGCAGTTATTGAAAGTCTACCATGGAGTAGTTGACCTGGAACACGTTTATTACACAGTAGTACTATCTATCACTTCCAGCTCTTCTAACCTATTTCAACAGGCCAATACTGCTATCATTCTTTGAAGGAACTGCAGTACTTGGATCAAATTCTGTAAGAACTTAAAATCCACACGTGGATCACTTCATTCGATCATGCAGGTTTACAAATCCAAATTTGGAAATTCGTAAGCTTTCCAAATTGCAGTTCATGTTGCAGAAGTATATCTCTGTATCCTCCTGCAAGGCTACATATATATATATATATATATTGGCTTGTTGCATGTGCCGGAAGCCTAGTTACTAAGGTCGTCTTTGAATCCTTTAATTTGAATAACCTAAACTAAACATGTATGGACAATAAACTGAAAAGAGATTTGACACAAACCTTCTTCAGAAGCAAGCGTTCGCGGTCCCGTTGGTACAGCAGCCGGTGAGAGTACATGGCAGCAGAAGCACAGGAAGAGCAGGAAGAAATCAGCTGAGACGATCATTTCACGACCAAAACCCACCATTCTCGTCGACTCCTCTACCCACCAAAGTCATCTCAGTTGATTCTCATTTTAATTGAGGTCGAGGAAACCACAAGCGCACGACTCTAACGACCTTGAATATTTTTGCATCATGTCGTTTATTACACGGAGAAATGAACTAGAATGAGATGTTATTAGTTTAATATTGGCATTTACATTGGCAATTAGGAATGGAACGTCCTTGTTCCTAAGAATGTGTCAAAGGTTTAATGAATACTCCCATTGGTGTGTTGAATTGTCTCCTCTTGACCTCTTCTTTTGTGGTGCTTCTTATCCGGTTATGATCTTCATCCTTTCAGTCATGATTGACCATTTGTATCCACAAAAAATATTGTACTGCAAGGCAATGAAGGTGTAAATTAAGTCAGAATGGGCCAGTCCGGTCCATAAATTCTGTGGCCTAATTGGACTGGTTAGTCAGTTGGGTTGGATCGATTTCTTAAACCCCTCAGTCCGACACGACTTAAGGCCCACGGTAAGGCCAGGTCAGGTCAGGTCCGTGGGTTGGTCCATGTTTTTAAAAAAGATTGAATTAATATGAATAATTGTAAGATAATATTAAATAAACTAGTTAAAACTAAAGAACTAATGAGATAATATTGATCTAATAATTGTTGAGTTGTATAATAAAATGGTTCTAAAAATTTATGAATTATGTTAGAATTATTTCAATCTTCATCATTAAAAAAAAAGATTTTACATTATAATACATTGTAATTATGTTACGATAATGTAAATATAAACTTAAGTATCATATATTGTGTTCCATATATATTGAACACCTAATTTAAATTTCTTAGATTTTAAACCATGCTCCATACATAAGTTTTATTACCGTTGGGTTTAGACTTTCTTTTTTTTTAGTTTTTCCCAGGTCGGCTCGACTCGACTTACACCTTTACAAGGCAGTTAAGTGGTAGAGTTTTTTCTAAGTTCCATTACAAGGTAGTCAAGTGGTAGAGTTTTTTTCATGTTCTTGAAAGTTTAACAGGCTACCTCAGGTGCCTGTCACTCTAGGTTCCTGTTTGATTCTTCTTGGAGTCAAATTTGGGATTTATTTCAACATGGGCGCAAGGCTTGAGCTACATGATTGAGATAGGAGCAAGCTACTGTTAACAACTCTGGATTTACCTTTCATCATTGCACGGTTGTCCACCTTGGTGGGGAAGGAATTTCCAATCAACCAAAAAAAAAAAACTTTATAACTAATAAAATCATCTCTTAATTTTTTTATGGAAAGCTATCTCTTATATGTTAACACATGTGTTTTATATTGCTTAACCTTGAACATAAGACTTTTCAAAGATGACCTATAATAATTAGATTTAGTCTCAAATTACTTAAAAAAAAAGTAAGTGAGGTTAAATAAAAATAAAGATTAACTACCATAATCACTTCAATATAAACATTTTAGACTCAACTGTTGAATATGAGGTTCCTATAGATTAATAAGACGTGGGTTGTAATAAGGCCTATGGTTGACTTTAGGCCAACCTTTTGCCCCTCTAAAACAAATTCTAAATCCTAAAAGGTGGGTAAGTTCATGAGTTGGAGTTTAACACTTCTCAAAATATCATACGATGTTGAGCTAGAATTGTTGGGAATCAAGGCTGTAGAATGAAACTAGACTTTGAGACGTGGATCATTCTCTTTAAGAATTTATTTACCCTACTTGTACGACAAGTTTACTTCTATATTGTAAGCAAATCCCCTTCAGATACAACAAGGTCTATGAGAAATCGCAACAAACAAATCTGAAATTTTTCCTTAACTCTCCTTGAATTAATTGATCATAATACTAAAGAGATTTAGGGAGAAAGGGATTTCTGAAAATTATATTTCTCATAAACAATGGATGCAATATAACTCCTAAAACACTCATTCTATAAAAATTGTTTTATTTGCAACTATTCAAACAATAAAGAATCATTTGAAATAATTTTAAATTAATTAATAAACTCATAAATAAAAAATAACAGTTCCAAATATATATAAAAATATTTAACTTAATCTTGAATGTGACAAAGCATGCAAAGTGCTGAGTGTGCATTAATACGCATGAAAATAATGTACACCCACCCTTAGGTCACAGGTGCGAACTCACACCCTAACATTCAACAAACTAAGTTAAAATACTCTTGAATATATAAATGGCCTCTAACTTTCTCCCATACAACCAACGTGGGACTAAAACTTCGGTAAAGTTTTCAAAACAAACAAAACCACTCCAATAGGAACTCCATTCTAAGTATTGAAATCTTATGGGTTCAAAGGATCTTGTTACATGAGAATTTAGAATGTAGAGCTCTCTCTCTCTCTCTCTCTTTTCTTGTCTGATTCTTGCTTCGATTTTAATAGTGCTAGTTTGGATTTTAACATATGATTGCCCTTGTCCAACCCTAATTGTCAAATCCAAGAGGAGACAACTAATGAATTTCACATATTGAGAAGAGTCTATTGTCAATCCACGACCCTAATCGTAATTCCCATGAGGAGATAATGGACAAGTCCATGTATTTAAAAATAGTACAAAGTCTAGGTTTTAGGCATCTATATCAAGGTAATAAGGGCCAAATATGGAGACTACTGTAGTATTTTTTGAAATTTGTTATTGAAAATACCCTCATCATGTTTTTTAGAAACCTTAGGCTATTTTGGACGGTTTTGTATCCTACACAGCAAATTAACTCTCTTCTTACCCATTATCACGTTGGTGTAAACCTGACTTGATCTATAATAGAGCAGTCGAAGCACCTGCTTACACTCAATCTCTATTAAGGGTCCATTTGATAAACCTTCAACTTTTGAATTCAAGTATAGAAGCAAGCTTCTGATTAGAAGTTATCATAACTCAACTTCTGGAAATGTAAAGGAATTACTGTTCTAAAAGTTACATGCTTCTAAGAAGCTGGTAGTATTTGGTAGAACTATTGAACCATTATAACTTCTAGAGAGAAGTTATATGCTCAAAAGTTGTTAAAAACTCTACCAAACGGACCTTAAGGAGTGAAGCTGCTAGGGACACCAAATTCACCTAAGGAGGAATGGGAGTTGATTGTTGTTGTCTAGGTCAGTTAGGGTTTCGATGGAGTGAAATGCAATAGCTAGAACAAATGAAGCAACATGTAGGTATAAATGTGAATGTCATGTAAAAATTAGGACATATTTGTCAATTCAAGTAGATTCCTAGAATCCAACTTTACTTAGGAACTATTTGATAATGATTATTATGACCAATTTTTGGAAAAAAAAAATATTTCTAAAAAGTTAAACCAAATATATTTTTTATGTTAGATTATTTCAATAAGTCAGTTTCTTGTTTGTTCATAAAAGCTTTTAAAAATGTTGATTTTTAAAAACTATGAAGATTAATTTTGGGAAGATCATTGATTATAGAAATAATCTATTTTTCTATAAATATTGCCAAACGCTGTATTAGATTCTCATATTCCAAAAAAATATAGAGGAAAACATTGATTAAAATCTCTAAGATTTTGTCTGGAATCTGTCACATCATGACCCATTTGGGACGGATTACGAGGGGTCCAAGATTCTACCTAGAATAAAGCACCCATGATTCGAAACAAAATGCACTCCTAGGAAGGGATCTACTGGCATAAAAAGCAATCTAGTCACAAGTTTCTTTTTCTCCAAATAGTTTAATTCTTGGCAAGAATTTGATAGAGTTGATCCACTAATGTCTTTATTTTATTGCTTTATCAGGAGTGTTACTGTAGACACCCTGATTTTGAGGTGGCTCATAGGCAAACGCTCCAGAAGGATGTTGCTTCGGACATAGCAAGCCTAACTACATCCTAACCTTATATGGCATCTTGATTACCCCGAGCCTATAGCAAACCTATGGTCCAATTGATAATCTGGGTAGCCAGGTGGTAAACCTAAACCCATAATTAACACATCATTTAGGAGCACTTTGATTGAGCACCTTTTTGGCACACCGTTCAGGTGCACAAACATGGCGCACTAAGAGGGCGCACCATCATGGCGCACCTATGTGGTGCACCATGTTGGCGCATAGCCCTCTTCAGAGTGCTGGCTGTTGGCTGTCCATCTTCTATGCTTGTAACCTCCACCTGCGAATATTCTTCTACAAATCTACGCAAGTTTGTTGGTTTCCAGGGCCTTTGGTATCCCAAAACTTTACAACTTCACCTCCTTTAAAAGCCACCCATGAACCACACTTTAGGCTCTCTTGGTAATTCACTATCTCTTAGCAACCAGTGCATCTACTTTCAGAGCACCCTTTTTTGCATCCCTGAGCACCCTCAATTGTGTCCAAAGCAATAGGGAGGAGACACCTCGAGCCACCAAGGGAGGAGACACCATAGGTATGCTCCCCTTTCCCACTGTCACATGGTCTTTGCATGATATTATGAATTAAGCTCACACTGCAAACTTGGTTGATATGATGTTTTTATGTTGATGTTTATTTGCACTTTTGTTTAGTTTGGTGTTCATGATGCTCTTTAATAAAATTATATTCACTGTTTGTTTATCATGATGATTGCTTGCACTGTGTGGACTTTTGGACAATGTATCATGGTCCCTATGAGGCTGTTGACCATGGAATATGAACTATGATGCACCCCTTGCATGCCATATCATGTCCCCATGCTCCCTCAATCTGTCAGGATACCCTCAGGAATCATAAAAACCTCCATAGGTAGTTGCAGTCCTAAGGAGCCCATGAATATGCATAGATAGGAAAGGGGAGAGAGGAGTGTTTTGATCTCGGTTGATTAGTGCAATCGCGTTCCCTGGCATCTAGGTTAGTCCTCTGAATGGTCACTAGCATAATTAATCACACGCAATACCCTAGGCTCTGGATTCAGGTTACTGTCTGAAACAAAGTATCTAGAGTACACCAATCTGGCGCACTAGGCTGGAGCACATCACTGGCGCACCATCCTGGAGCACCAGGCTGGCGCATCAGTCTAGTCACAGGATACAAACAGTAGGTTTTGCATGCTTTTCTGTTTGTTATAGACTCTGATCTTTCTAGTGTTTGATCTCAGATATACCATGTTCATGCTTGCACAGTTTCATCATGTAATAACTCTGATTGCACTAGTTTTGCATCTAGTAAAGTTGGCTTGCCACTAGGGTCTGGTGAACTGGTTGCCTTCCTAGACTCTTGTTTAGAGAATTCTTTTCCACCAGTCCATGATCTAGACCCAAGTAGCATAACTGGGGCTCATTGGCCTTTATCAAGATAGGAGTTTTTTTGGTCTTGTGTGAGGCATCTTGTCTTTGAGAACAAGACCCATATCATAGCACCATGAGTTATCACCCCACTCTTTGTGACTCTATAGAAAGGAGGTGAACCTATGCATGTTTGGATTTTTCATCATTTAGGGTGAGCTTCCAGAGGATCTAGGGCACATTTTGTAAGGTTTGATATAGACCAGATACACCAGCAGTCACTGTCTGTTCTTAATTTCTGGGTCTCACTTTACTGGCACACAATAGTAGCACACATTGTTGGAGCAAAAAACTGGCGCATAATGTAGGAGCACAATACAGGCACACCTAGCTATTCCAGTGCACCAGCAGTGGCACCTTGGCATATTAGTTAGCATGTTTCCTGCTTGATTCTGTCTTTGGTTTTTCTTGTGTTTTCTCCTAGATATACCAGGATAGTACCTGCATAGTTTCATGCCCATCCATGCAATATGTCCTAGGTCTTGCATGTAGTAAAGCGAGAATGATAGTCACTCGGTGTTAATGGATCCGTGGTTATATCGGTGCAATATCTTTGTGTCGATATTCGATCCATGACTTGAGTGATCTTTCAAAGCATTAGGACACACCCCACAGTCCTTTTACCCATATTTAGTGTAAGGCACAACTCGCATGTAGCATCGCATTGCATGTCGCCCTCGGACGTACAGAAACAGGTTGAAAAGCCAATATTTCCATATAAGTAAACGAGAAACCCATAGAAGACTGATTTCTCGGGAGCACGAGAGTGCCTAATACCTTCACAGTGCATAACAGAGATCCTTACCCAACTTTCTGGTTCATGATGACCTTTTCCATTGGTTTATTGCATAATTTTATTATTTTAAAACAGTTTTCCTCGTCTCCAATTTTTAAGTAGACTAGGTGGCGACTCTCACAATTTATTATTGCTTTATCACTTTTTACCGTGACTTTTCTAACCCTCGCGCATTGAGTCCACCTATATAGTTTGTGAAGGACATTCCTTGGTTTCTCATTTTATGGCTTTGGCGTGGGATGAGACATCGGTTTGTCCCCCTTGTTCGGGATCATGTCGATGTTAGTAGAGGATACAACCTACTGCTTTGGTAGAAGACGAGGCCCTAAACGCACCACCCGTTCATTGCCTTAGCTTTGGCGAGGATTTAGAACAGGAACCTTTTACTTTCTAACCTTGAGTCAGAGACCCATCTTCCCTTGTGTGAGCCCAGAGTAGACAGTTTGTTAGGACACCCCTAGATTGTGAGAGAGCGCATACTAGAGGCATTCATGCATCAGCATTCATACCATCATAAGTACTGCATCGTTTCCAACTTGATTCTTGTTTTTGAACACCATAGTACCAATCAATGTGCGAGTTCCTTAGCCAGAGCTCAAGGTTTTTCCTTTCACTGACATCGGGTGCGACCCGATTTTCAACCACATCTCCTGAGTTATTCGTCACTTTTGACAATATCTCGTCCTAGGATTCACCCTCTTGTTCCCAGCCGCAGTTTGATCCGTACCCACTCCCGATCCGCCATGGCCCAGCGAACTAGCGAGCCTCATTCTTCTGTTGTCCAGGAGGAGGTCCCTGTTTCAGTTTATCCTTCCTTTGTCTCGATCCTTGTCATCACTGCTGCCTCTACCTTTGACTTAGCATCCGGGGGACCTCCACCATCCTAGTACCGTGTCCCTATGGCAACTCTACCCTCGGGGCCATCAGCTTGGTCATCTTCTGCTTTTGGGGCTCCAACTGTTGAGTCTGTTCCCATGACCATCCCTCAGGCTCCTTTCACTACTCCTTAGGACTATGTGTTTTCTGGCACCCTTCTGACTGCGGCTGTTTCTGTAGTAGCTTCTCTCCAGTTTGGACAGTTGGGTTTTCAGCTTCCTGACTCCTCTTCTCCTTTTTTGACTCCATCTTATGGAGCCACAAGTGATGATCCCATGACCGCACAGCTACAACAAATGTTGATCCTCGCCCAGCAGTTGCAAGGATTGGCACTGGCACTCCAGTCCTTTTCAAGTTTGTCCTTCCCGACTCCCAAGTTGCCTTTGCAACAAATCCTAGGACCACAAATTGCACCCACTGCACCACCTCCACAGCCGTCGCCATTCCTCATCTCCTCGGCAGTAGGGACATCGACATTGCCTTCCGTAACATAGTCTCAACACTCTGCACAACATGCATCTCCACTATCTGGTGGCCAGCCTTCTAGGCTGGCGGGAGGACAACCAGCCATGAGTATAGTTCCCGGGGCCATTCCAGTTCAATAGCTCTTGCTCTTGCTCCTGCATTCTGCACCTCCTGTAGCACCACCCCCTGCCTTATCTTCACCCTGTACCAGACACAAGCTTCTTCTTTTGTACTTCAGCCGACAGCACCCGTGCACAGGTACACTGCCATCTTGCCGTAGCATCAGACGATGGAATGGTGGATCTAGAGGAGCCTTTAAGGGCGACCTATACGGTGTACGCGACACCCACATCAGTTGCACAATCTGCTACTGTAGTAGCTCCAGATGCTCTCCTTGAGAGGGCGAACTATTTGGAGCGAATATTCCAACAAGTGTAGGGCGGGGACCGCCGGTCCTACCAATTTTGGGACCTCTATTATTTCCCAGAGGTGACTCTCCCTCCGAACTTTCATATCCCAGAATTCAAGAAATATAATAGTAGAGGTTGCCCAATTTCACACCTTAAAGCCTATTGTGCAGACCTCGCCTAGCTCCAAACTGATGAAAGGTTGCTCATTTGGCTGTTCTAGAAGAGTCTTATGGAGCCTGCGTTGAAATGTTTCACTTCCCTCGACATGGCTACCATCAAGACTTGGGACGACGTCACACAGGTGTTCCTCGAACAGTATTCCTTCAAATTGGACCTAGTCCCGAAGCGCGAGGACTTGGTCGTAGTTAAGCAGAGGCCCCAAGAAACATTTGGGGAGTATGTTGGACGATGGCAATCCTTGGCTTCGTAGGTCAAAGATAAACCTTCCGACGAGGAGTCTATTGAGATCGTGATTCGAGGAGCACAGCCAGCAGTCGGGGCTCTACTCAGTATACAGCTAGTTACCACATTTTCAGCTTTGCTTCAGGTGGATACCTGTGTTGAGAGTTCACTGCGTGGCAACAGTTTTCTGGCACTCTCTACATTTACCAAACAGGTCACTTCCTTACATAGTGGAGCTAGCAGTAGCAACAACAACAATAACCCCAATGCCAATCCACCCAAGAGGCAAGATCTATCTAAGAATACAGTCTCTTACATCAGATCCCCTGTTGCACCGGAAAATGTCCATTCGCCTCCTCAACGTCAAGTAGTTTATGCACCTACACCCACACCTAAAGCACCTCATGCATCACACATCACCCCCACTGCCACTCCAGTATACCCTACCCCACCGGTTAGGATGCGCCCACCATTGGCACCTCCACAATCGAAGCGACAACACCGTGACAAGCGCCACTATAACCCATTGGTGGAGCCATTGAGCATGGTATTCTCAAAAGTCGCATCCCTGTTGAGGCTTCCTGAGATCCGCCTGCTACCAAGTCCGCTTCCTGCATGGTATAATACACATGCATTCTGCAATTTCCATCAGGTCGCAGGCCACTCGACGGATAATTGCTTTACACTAAGGGATGCTATCCAGGACTTGATTGACTAGAAGGTCATCGTGATTAGCACGCAGGCGACAGGCCCTGCGCCCGTATCAGCAGCCGCACAAGCACCACCAGCACATCCCAACTTAGTTAACCAACCTTTACCACAACATTCAACCCTGGGAGCATCAGGTCCCTCGGGAGTCAATTTCGTCTTTCCTCTTGATTCTGTCTCATCTTCTATTCGTCCTATTGACCTTATTCATGATGTATCTTCTCCTTTTCTGCATCAGTTGTATCGTTCCTTCCTTGGTGGTTCCGAGGAGCCAATTAGTATGATTCGTCCTACCGCTGAGTCAGAGTATACTATGGCACCACCTATCGTATACCCTCAGCCACCTACACTGATTTGTCTATAAGCTTGGCCACAATCTGGACCAATTCAATCACTAACACCTCAGAGTTACCAAGTTTTGTATCCTCCAGCTAAGCTTGTACAGCTAGTAGCCCACCCCCGGTTGTTGTCACCCTTACTCATGACACGGATCGTGTTCTGTAAAATTATGCCACAGAAATGTGTGCAGAGGTAACAGAATTGGATAGGGTGTACAAACCCCTAGCACCCAGACCTAATCCTCCAACACCAAACTCCATCCAGTCAGAAGCCTAACCATCGAGAGCTGTAACACCCGTAGTACTAGCTCCTATCCAGTTACAAGTTCAATCCCCAAGACCACCCGCACCAAGAGTAGCTCCACCCGTTCCCACCATAAATAACCAACTTTCAGCAGACATAACCTCTCAGCTTAAGAAAGTTAAAGCTGATATTTCTATTTGGGACCTGATCCACACTTCAGCCGAGCACAGGGAAGCCTTCTTTAGAGTCTTCGAAGCAGCCCATGTATCCCCAACCATTGAGCCAGCTACCCTTGAAAGTATGGTGGGTATGATAGCGGCGCCACCAGTGATTTTCTTTTCCAGCCAAGAATTGCCACCATCGGGAACCAATCATAATTCTCCCTTGTTCATCACTGCGTAATACCAAAGCTTTCCCATCCCTCTCATGTTAGTAGACAACGGAGCAGGTTTAAATGTTTGCCCCTTGCGTACGACAGGTGCAATTGGATTCATGTCCGAAGACATAATATCGGTCGTGAAAGGGATGACGGCTTTCGATAATACACACCACGATGCACTTGGGATCCTAGTCATTCCTTTGACCATCAGTCTAGCTCGCTTCGACGTAGAATTTTATGTCGTTGACATTGAACCTTCCTTTAATCTCTTGCTTGGGTGCCCTTGGCTTCACAAGCATCAGGTCATTCCTTTAACTCTTCATCGTATGATCAAGTTTTGTTGAGACGATAACGTTGTCGTTGTCATGGCGGAAGATCTGGAGAAGACTGAGGCTGTCTCTGCTATTGCACCGTAAACCGTTCAGTTCGATCCTAAACCCTCTGATATTCTATATTGTGTCAATCGGTTCGAGCCGGTTAATTTCATTCCCGCTCTCGAGTATGTCAAAATGGGAAAAGAAGTTGTTTTACCACCACAACACCAAGCTTCGATCGTGGTCCTTTAATTAGGAAAAGAGTGTGCTAGACTAATGGAGTTAATCTCCTATCAGTTGGGAGGTGGGTCTATCTGGTACTGGCAATTTAAGCCTCACCTTAAGGGTGAGGAGTAAAAAAAAAACGACCTGAGCTAGGCTTAAGAGGCAGTACAGGCGGCAGCAATCCCATCAGTCAGCTGCAGGACAACCGCCAACATGCAGTAGCTTTTGTAAATAGTATGGAAACTACAAAAAAAAAAAAACAAAAAACCCAGAAAACCCAGAAAAATTTGAAAAATCCAAAAAACCAAAAAGTGTAAATAGAGATGCATCAACCAAAGGAGTGGGGAGCCCCAAGTCCTTAGTTAGCCCAGACAGTCAAGTTGCAAAAGAGGTCGCACAATGGCATTACAAGAATACAAAAATCACTGTAACTATCATGAAGCGCCGTCAGGGCACACAATCGGAAGAAATCCTCTCGGTTGATATTACAGATCCGACTTTTGAACAAGAAATTCTGTCAGAGCTCATTGCTTTTGGAGAGGAAGATGAGGTCATTGAGGCAGACGGTGCCGACGTCGAGATTGATGATAATGCGCCTTCACAATTTCAACCTCACGACAATGACCCAGAGGAGCCTAGTTTACATGTGGAGGAAGAGACAGAGCTCATCAACATTGACACTACAGAAGATGTTAAAGAAACCCGCATTAATGTCAAATTATCACCACAAGCAAAGGTAGAATTTGTAGCTTTCTTAAAAGAGTATGTGGATGTCTTTACATGAAGCTACGATGACATGGTTGGCCTGGACATAGAGGTGGTAGTGCACACATTACCACTAAAACCAAATTCAAAGCCAGTCAAGCAGAAGCTGTGTAGATGGTGACCTCAGTAGCTGTTGAAACTTAAGGAGAAAATCATGAAACAGTATAAAGTCAATTTCCTCAAGGTTGTTCTTTATCCTGAGTGGCTTGCAAATGTGGTACCAGTACCAAAGAAAGACGAGTGGGTTCGCATGTGCATAGACTATCGAGACCTCAACAAAGAGAGTCCCAAGGACGATTTTCCGCTTCCCCACATTGATATTCTGGTTGACAAAACAGCAGGGCATAAGATGGTATCATTTATGGATGGATTTTCAGGATACAACCAGATCAGAATGGCAGAAGAAGACAGGGGGAAGACATCCTTTATTACTCCTTGGGGAGTCTTCTGCTATAGAGTAATGCCATTCGGGCTAAAGAATGCAGGCGTGACATACCAGAGGGCCATGACAGCGTTATTCCACGATCTCATGCATCAAGAAGTTGAAGTGTACGTGGATGACATGATCGCCAAGTCTAGAGAGCCCGAGGATCACCTCTTCTGCCTAAGGAAGTTGTTTGATCACTAGAGGAAGTATAAACTCCGTCTCGACACTAATAAATTTGTATTCGGGCTATCTTCCGGAAAGCTCTTGAGCTACATTATCAGCCAAAGAGTAATAGAAGTGGATCCTCACAATGCTAGAGCCATTATTGACATGCCTCCCCCTGCCACTGAAAAAGAAATACGCAGATTGTTGGGGCGATTACAATATATTAGTCGGTTCATAGCATAGCTTACACCCATATGTGAACTGATATTCAAGCTCCTGAGGAAGAATTCCCAAACACACTAGAATGATGAATATCAAGTAGCCTTTGACAAGATCAAACAGATGCTGGTAAAACCTCCAGTCTTGGTTCCTCCCACGCTAGGACAACTCCTATTATTATATCTCTCAACCACATAGTATTCCATGGGCACGGTCCTAGGTCAGCATGATGAATCAGGGCGTAAGGAGAGGGCCATCTACTATCTCAATAAGAAGTTCAATGACTGCGAGGCCAAATACAACATCATAGAAAAAGTTTGCCTATCCTTGGTATGGGCCACTCAGCGCCTCAGGCATTACATGATGGCATACCCAGTCTTGCTATTATGTCACCACGATCCTATCAAGTATCTGTTCCAGAAGCCAGCCTTAGTGGGCAGATGCATTAAGTTGCAAGTTATGTTGTCACAGTACGACATTACTTTTGTGACACAGAAGTCCATGAAAGGACAGGCGATGGCGGATCACTTGGCCGACCTACCTTTGCCAGAATATCTGCCACTACAAATTCAATTTCTAGATGAAGACATCTTATTTGCAATGGGTGATACTGAGTTGGAAAATCCTCAAGATGAGCACCAATGGTGTCTGTACTTTGATGGCGCAGTCAATAAAAGAGAAAGAGGTATTGGTGCAGTTTTAGCAACGCCACAAGGGCAGCTAATTCCCTTCGCAAGGAAGCTGACTTTTGAATGCACCAATAATGAAGCTGAATACGAGGCATGCATCCTAGGATTACAAGTGGCACTAGAACAAGGTGTCTGAGAGCTTCGACTATATGGGGATGCAATGCTAGTCATTTCACAAATTAATGGTGACTGGAAGATAAAGGACCACAAGCTTGTATTATACCATGAGCATTTGTTGAAGTTGATTGACGAATTCGAGGATGTCAAATTTTCTTTCATGAAGCGGGTCAAGAATGCATACACAGATGCATTAGCAACCCTGACATCATGGCTATCGCTACCAGGGGCTCAGGTAGTGGATATCTCAGTCACCTACGTAAAGCAGCCTGCACATTGCATGCACATCCAAGAAGTAGAACCGACAGCCGAATTGCCTTGGTATCATGATACAAAGTTTTCCTGGAGTCCGACGACTTCCCATCTGGCATTTCCGTAACAGATAAGAAGACCTTGATACGGTTGGTCTCTAAATATGTACTCGGAGTAGGGCATCTGTACAGAAGATCTTATAACCAAATGTTTTTTAGATGTGTAGACAAGAAGGAGGCAGATGTATTGATGTTAAAGGTTCATGTAGGCACATGTGGTCCACACATGAATGGAGTGCTCTTGGCCTTACAAGGTTACTTTTGGTCTACTATGGAAACAGACTATTGCCAATTTGTGCGAAAATGCCACAATTGCTAAGTACATGGCAACTTTATACATGCTACATTGCAACAGTTGCATAACATGTCGTCGCCTTGGCCTTTTTCCACTTGGAGAATTGATGTTATTGGGGCCATACATCCAGTTGCATCTAACGGGCATCGATATATTCTCATAGCCATCGATTATTTCACGAAGTGGGTCGAGGCAGCATCATATAAAACTGTGACAGCGGCAGCTATAGAAAAATTCATTAAGAATAACATTATTGCCAGATATGGGGTTCCACATGCCATCATATCAGATAATGGAACAAACTTCATAGCAAGGAGAGTTGAGGACTATCTTCAGGGTTACAAAATCAGGCATCACAGATCCTCTCCTTATCGACCATAAATGAATGGTGCAGTCGAATCAGCTAATAAAAACTTGATCAAGATTTTGAAGAAGATGGCTAAGACACACAAGGACTGGCATGAGAAGCTTCCTTACGCACTATGGGCTTACAAGACCTTAGTCCGGACATCAACAGAAGCAACACCATATTCGCTTGTTTATGGCATGGAGGTGGTCCTCCCTTTCGAAGTGGAAATCCCGTCACTAAGAATTTTAATAGAAGTTGAACTAGATGAAGTAGAATGGGTTCAAAACCGTTGTGTCCAACTAGACCTCATTGATGAACATAGATTACAAGCCTTGCACCATGCCCAATGCTATCAAAAGCGAATGACCCGAGCATATTAGAAGAAGGTTCGGCCTAGAAATTTTGGGCCAGGTGATCTAGTTTTGCGCGGCATTCACCTACCTGATGCTCGAGGCAAGTTCAGGCCCAATTGGTGTGGATCTTTTATTGGGAAAGAATCCCTGTCTGGAGGCACAATCATTCTTGAGGATATGGATCGTGGGGAGTAGTCAGAGCCTGTTAACGCTTCCTACCTGAAAAAGTACTACCAGTGATCCTCAGCCAATCCTGGGTCCTGCAAAGTACAATGTCACGGATCATGCATCTCTATGTTTCTTACTTGCAGTTTAGGTTATTGCATCTACATCACGCATGATACAACATACTTATTGTTACTTTCTTTTCGTTTGCATTGTAATCATAATATGAAACATTAGCATAATCACTACCCGATGAGGAAAATCGGGAGGCCAGCCTGCTTAGAAAGAGCTTTGATCCTCCTCATGTGTTACTGCTTGTGTGACCTAGGGAGTGAGGGAGCAACTATTTACGGGGAATTGTATGAAATGTACAAATTCCCAAGGAGCTTATACTTCAAGAGAGAGAGAAAATGATAGGTCATGAGTGAGTGTGAGCAAAAAAAAAAACATAGACATCAGAACACAAAAGAAATGAGAAGATAGAAGTTGAAGATAGAAGTCGGCTCCAATGAGAGAGGTGTGCGGGACAACTCTATCTGTACAACACATCTTGGAGAGGAGTCGAAGCATATACCTACAAAGCCTACATTTACAAAGGGACTGGCCAACCCTTAAAACAAAGAAGGAAGCAGCCACCTCCCAGCCTAGGTGTTTATTACCTCCAAGTAGGGATAGTGTAAGTCAGCATGCCTTTGAGGGAGTAAAAGAAAAAGAATTATTGAAAAAAGTAGGTATAGGGCCTCAGGAGTTTAGCATGGAGCCCGTTTTATCCCAAAAGTCTCTTGATTGAGTGAGAGCCACCATAAACCCAGGGATCTAAGTAGTGCTAGGTGAGTAGAGGACATTCTAATTCCTTGTAGCAGGCAATAAAGGCTTCCTTGGCGCTGAGGGCACCAACCTCTTCTATAAACCATGTATAAATCTTGCTTCCATTTTATAAGTCTTGTATAAATCATTTGGCATTCAGTTTTTTCGATCACGCATTTTTCACATTTTGCATCGCTTTGCAAGGCGTTTGCCCATATTCCAACTAGGGGCATGCCATCTACCCTTTTGGTTGGAGTATTGGCAAAGAAGGGAGTTTCAACCAGGGGCATGTTAACCACTCTTTGGTTGGAAATAGGTCTTTGACTAGGGGCCCACCAGCTGCCTTTCGAAGTCAAGAAGATCACTGGGACAGTACTACTATCAGGAGCATGTAGGCCAACACAAACTACATGTTGCAGAGCATAGTTTGAATTCATTGCCAAGACAGGCCGAATCAGATTCAGGAATGACATAGTGTAAAAGCAAGACTGTCCCTTTATTATAGCTCATCGGTTGTACAAAATTTGCTCACTTAATAGCAGTGGACTTTCAAGTTACAATCAGTCAACTCTTGCCCTTTTTGAGCTGCCAGCTCTTGTAAATGAAGTGCCACTAGGAGGAAGTTCATTTATAGGCCAAGTTTTTCGAATTTTGGCCTCATACTCTGCTGTGCAATCCAAACCTTTAGTAATGGCAAGACTAGAAGATTGAATGCCGCCATGCATCAGGCGGGCTAGTTCAGAAGTTGTCGCATCAAAGCCGAGGACGTATCTGTAGGATCGAATAGCTCCTCTAGAGGGGGGTGAATAGAGAATTAACACTTTTTAATTACTTATATCAGTTTTTACAGGTGAATGAAAAATTGCATGTAAGGAGATTATTTTATACGTATAAATAGCTTAACTACTCAAGC
>JAMKQA010034040.1:0-25148 GCA_024699735.1 Posidonia australis | reverse complement strand
ACATTGGCAAGCTGTAAAATGGATTTTCAGGTATCTTAAAGGATCCATTAATCAGGGTCTAAGATATGGAAATAGTGATGATTGCCTTATCAAAGGCTGTTCTGACTCAGATTTTGGAGCAGACAGGGACACTAGAAAGTCTATGACTGGTTATGTGTTTACAGTGGGAAATTCAGTGGTGAGCTGGAAGGCATCTCTTCAACCAATAGTCACATTATCATTCACTGAGGCTGAATATGTTTCAATGACAGAGGCTGTAAAGGAAGGTATTTGGCTAAAAGGTTTGCTTGGTGATTTTGGTTTACATCAGGATTCTCTTGACATTTTCTGTGATATCCTTAGTTCCATTTGTTTAGCCAAGGATCATGTCCATCATGAAAGGACTAAATATATTGACATAAGGTATCACTTTATCCGAGGAGAAAAGAGAGTTAAATTTGCTAAAATCGCTACTGAAGATAATCCTGCAGATTTTTTCACCAAAGCTGTTCCAGAGAGTAAGTTTGTCCACTGTTTAAATTTGCTCTGTATTTGTGATCGTATCTTGATCAGTTCTGTTCATCAGGGCGAATATACAAGTCAAGGTGGAGATTTGTAGAAAATGACTTGAATATGCTCTGATAAAAAAAAAGTCAGTTTAAATGCCCTGTTCTCAGTCGCGGGACTTCACCCGCATCTCTTGCTCGCGGAAGGGAGCCTCCGCACCTGCCCCGAACCGCGCGCCTCTCCCCAGCCGTCGCTCCTACACCGATGGGTCGCGGAAGGGAACCGCACCTCTTCTCCACCCATCGCGACTGCACCGAACCTCGCGCGCCTTCTTCCTTGCTGTCGCGACTGCCCCGAACCGCGCGCCTTTCCCCAGCCGTCGCTCCTGCTCCGATGGGTCGCGGAAGGGAACCGCACCTTTTCCCCTGCCGTCGCGACTGCCCAGAACCGCGCGAGCTTCTCCCCTACCGTCGCGCCTGCTCCGAGCTGCGCATCTCTTCCCCTGCCGTCGTGCCTGCTCGCGGGGTACTTGGACGCAGGGATCCGTCGAGCTCTCGTTTGCTCGTGCCTTCTCCTCGTCCGTCGCGTCCGCTCCGCGCGTGGATGCATCCGCACATCCGCACATCTTCTCCCTCCTCCAATGCTATATAAGGAGAAGGCAGGGTCTGTGTTTCAGTATTGCAAATACAGAGAAATTGATTCCTTCTGTTCTCTGTCTTTGAGGTTTCATCTGGTCTGAGTTGTATTCCAGTAAGGTTTCTGTGAGTACGAGTTGTATAAGAGTTGCACTCTTGGTCTGTGTTGTAATCCTTTGAAGAATAGTGAAACCTATCTGTCCTGTGGACGTAGCCTTTATTTGGGTGAACTACGTAAATTTGCGTATTTGTTTTTATTTCTGTTCTTCATTTCATTTCATTTCATTTTATTTTCTTGTTTAACTAATCCTTAAACTTAACAGATCTAATAGATCTTGCATATATTTATAACGAGGATGAAGAAGATGATCCTATACTTTAGTAGTTGTAAGAAAATGAAGAATCAGTTCTAGATAAAGAACAAGATAGATTATCTTCTAGAATTGTTAATGAAATAGGCATTGATGTTGAGGAATATATGAGTTCATCGGGACGTTCTTGTGGACATAGTTTAGACTTAGGGGGTGACAGTAATGTAGATGATGATGATGGTACACAATCATAAGACGACGACGATAATGACATTAGAGATGTAATCCTACTTGCAACAGAAGAGCCATACAGAGAGAGGTACAAAGGCCACTTAACCCATTTACAGGGGAGGATGTCTTCACACATGCTACATAAGAGGATTATAGAGGTCGGTCAGAAATCATCGTGATCAACAACTAGATGGAAATTCTTAGAGCAGGTATACAAAAGGATCTTTGTTAGATTCACTTGATTCTTTGAGTATTCATGATCCTAGAGATTCTTATGATTATAGTTCTTATGGAGGTGATTTTATTGGGCAAATAGACTATAGTACTCAAAACGATTAGACAAGAGCTACATCTTCTTATGCTCTAAGCGTACAAACTAGATGGGATATGGACTTATTATTTCATTATGTACTTTCTTCAACATAATATGAAAAGTAATCACTTGAGCATTCTCTAAGTCATTTTTATATCCTTCGACAGTCTCAATTAGTATGTATAATTCTACAATATCCATTAATGAGATTCCTAATGTAACTGTTAATATCACAATATCACTACTTCATCAATGAATATCAGACATATTATAATCATATGTCTTGAAACAACTACGTGTTGTGGAGAGAGTCTCGAATTTAGCAACAAATTCATCAAGAATACAATATGACTGATGTACAGGAAGAATATTTTGATCAATCAATGCATTCTTCTTGGTATTAAGTATATATAAGGTAACTTTTTTTAAGTACTTTTGTTTTTAAACATTTATTATGTATTTTGATGTATTATTTATACTTTAGGATATTTTTATTTAGTCTATCTATTGTATTTTATTGTGATACGTATTGAGGAAGTTGATCTCATATGTTTTTGTAATATTTTTTTCATGTCCATACGTATTGTGCAAAGTCTCCTAAATCTTCATAAATAATGTCCTTAGCATATATGATATGATGACAGATACTTAGCATAAATAGTGTCCAGTTATGATATGATGACACAGTCATCTATGAGTCAATCTTCATAAATAGTGTCCTTAGCATCTAGGGGATCATTAATGAGATGACTTGTCTTCCGATGTGTACCGAGAAAAGTCTCAAATGCCTGTGAACAGAGAAGAAAATTCTTATCATTGAACTTGATGGAAGCTCTAGAGAGTTTTTTTTTTGACCATGTTTAATGAGAAGATGTTATAAGAACAAGAGTCACAGTCTGATTTTGGCAAACAAAGTTGGAACGAAAGGCTGTATATTGCTGTAATCTTTGAAGAAAAACAGATACTAGTAGTAAAAACATGTTTCTAGGGCAGAGCTTGATTATCTAGGGCAGATCTAGGACACATAAATAACCCCAGACGCAAAATCATGAAGAAAAAAAGAGAGAATCAGCCTATAGCATGGCAGGAGAACCAACAGCCTGGCTGCAAGGGCCGTTGGTTGCCACAGGAAGAAGACCTAGGGTCAGTGGAACCTCTAGGATAGTCTGCATGAGGGAAGACAACGGCGGGAAGGTGGTTTGGTTGGCAGTGGATGCACGGACAGTGAGAGGAAGACCTGAAAATGCCGGTTGTGTTGGCTAGAAGTGGGCCTGGTCCTGGCGGAACCTCTAGGACATTTTGCCGATGGGAAGATTATGGTGAGAAGGTGGTTGGGGTGGCCGTGGATGTACGGATGCTGAGAGGACCTGAAAATGCCGGTTGTGATGGTTGGAAGTGGGTCTGGTCGTCAACGAGTGTGATGGGACAGGAAGAGGATGGGTGATGGCTTGGGTTAGGTAAGCCTAGGTTTTGATACTATGTTGAGATTAGGGAGAGAATAAAGAATATTATTGATAATCACTGTAGTTACATGTATATATAGGATTTAATTCTTATACGAATATCCATATATCATATATATCCACATAAGAGATAGCCACACATCTAATAACATATGGCTAACACTCCTAATGGTGGGTCGATTGTCAACTCCTCTAGCATTCTAAATGATCTTCTTCATTAGAAAGAATAGCAAAAGTATTCTAAGTACCAGGAAGGACTTACCATGAGTTACCGGCCCAGCCGACCTCCTTTTGCTGTGGTTGTTTCTGTCACCACAAGACCCACTTGCCTGCCCCTCTGAGAACAATGTAGATTGCTTCCTCGGTCTTCCTCGACAACGTTTGACAATGTCCAGTGTCATAATTGTCCCAGTGTCATTTTGATAATGTTCTGTTAACATAGCCTCAGAACTAACTCCATTGTCATGTCTGACCATGTTGACGATGTGTTCTTTATCACCAGCTGCAGTTGCTCCCATAACCCCATCACTGTCCGCCGTATCCTCTGCTACCTCTTCCTCAGCTGGCACAATCAAGTTATCTGGACAATCTGATCTACTGTCAATACCACTGTCACCATTATGCACATCAAGATTAGAGCTTGTTGCCTTCCCAGCAACACTCTCCTCTTGAAAAACCGTTCTCAACATTGCCAGTATGCCTGGATCCTCATCCCAAGAAAAAGCTGATTTGTCCCCCACCACAAGATCTTTCTCGAGAGTTTCAATAACCTTAGTAACTGGTATATCCACTTGGCCATTGATCGTCAAAACATCCTGAAGCTTGAGCAATCTCCCCATGGGTTTCCAAACCTTCTTGGATGTCCCCATACCAGTCAAGTACCCATTGCATGCCTGAGATTGAGTCACCTTACCCTTCCTTCCAGCCACATCTCCAACAGACATAGCCTGAGGTTGAGTCTTTCCAGTCCTCCTGTTGTCTGGATTTCGGCCACAAGATCCCATCATTCGCCCTCTTTTCTGACAGTCAAGGCAATATAAAGGTTTGTTCTCAAACTTAACCAGTTGGAAGTCACCATTAGATTACGTCCCAACATATATGTCCGATGGGTACTCCTTGGATAAATCCATTTCAACACAAAAGCAAGTACATACCGCTGTCGATTGGGTTGAGGTAGATGATGCAATAGAAAGCAGCGGCCCAAATATCCTTGCCATAGAGCTGGTGAAGCAACGCCATTCTTCAGCAAGTGGCCCCTCATTATGCACTTCTCTCTAGTATATAATTTTGGAAGTCCACCTTCATACTGAGACAAACCAGAAGATGCCGGTGATCGACCACTGTAACAGCACCCTGTACACCCCAATTTGTAAGAGCGCTCTGCACCTCAGCCGTGGGGAGAGGGAGAGAATAAAACTTGAATGTCAATGCATGTTTGTAGGGCAGTGATATTTTAGCAGCCTCCACATTGATCAAGATAATCGCTGGCGATCCATACTTTGTCGTTGGCTCCTTGAAAGGTATGTCATCATCCACAGCTGTCTCACAAAGGGTATCGGCAAAAGAACGGCCTTCCATCCTAGAACTCATTCCCCCTGGGTTACCCATATGATGAAGAACCCAACATACACCACATCCCCCTCCTGCTCAAAACGACAGTCACCGGCAGAAATGAAGCACCAGAAGCTGGTCTTCAATGATCGCTGGAGAGCACTGTTTCTTCCCTACTCAGAAGTTAACTATAGTTAACCCAATGTCAAATTGGTATTTGCTGAAATTTAACTAAAAATCGTGTTGAAGCTCTAGAATTTTGATTATGTTGCCACTGTTTTGTTGATGTACTCTGCTCTAAACGGATTTTTCTTTCATAGCTTTTTTTGAAAGCTGTGAACAGCTTTTCTATGATATGAACTAAAGAGAAGCTGCAATATGTAGTTTTTGGCAAAAAGATGGCTTTTGATTAAAAACTGTAGTTCTAAAAGCAGTTTTAAATAAAGCCTAAGGTTCTGTTTGGTATGGATTCTAGCTTATGACTTTTCCATAGAATGTAACTTCTCACCAAAAGCTCATGTACCTCATCTTTTGGCTTCTGTCAAATTTATATAGCAGAAGCTATAATAGCTTCTATAAATAAGTTGGTTTTATATTCATTGTTGGTAACATTCTGATTACGAAATGATTCCTGCTAGAATTATGGGTGTCAGAATCATTGCCAAACACATGCTAATGCTGTAAGCTTCCTAGCATTTCCAACTACAATTAATCAACGTAAATATCAGCTGAAAATAAACCATTAGCCTACATAACGATGATGATGATGTTTATGCTGCTACTGCTACATGAATTTCAATATATTAACACTAGTACAAGCCTAACAGGATAGTGGTTCTTACTTTTGGTTTTTCTACTTTCCTTTTTTGTTTTTCCTGAACATATTTCTAACAGGCAGGTGAAACCTTTGTAATTCCTTTTGTTAGAGGAGTTTTGTCATGTATTAGAGTCATGTTGCTTAGATAGGTTATTGGATATTCATTTAGTCTAGGATGTTTGATAAACCTTATTTATATGTAACTACATGCTTAATAACACAATACAATCTTTTTCTCTGTTCCTTCTTACATGGTACTAGACCTCTAGGCCAAAAACCTAGTCCTTATTCAACCCTATTTGCCGACACCACCTCCTTCACCCACCTCTGGCATTGTCAATCCCTTCATGGTTCTATTTCCTTGTGGTCGACCTCTCCAGCTTGCCTTTTCCAAGACCAACAGGACACCTAGACAGACCCATCAGTGCCGACAGGCCACCCAGGCAGGCTCGTCGACATCGCCAACCCTTCCAGGGTTGCCCGTCATCATCATCGGCCCGTTTGGGGCTCTCCGATGCAGCCGTCAACCCCCAAAGAGCCCTGATCAGCGCAGCCAGCCCTTCTGAACCCATTTACAACAACCGTCACTCCATCTAGGGCTCCTTCATGTTGTCACAAGTCTTTCTAGGAGGCCTTTTTCCTCTTCTTGTCTACATAATGATGTTGGTCGTCACATCACTTTTTAGATTCGTATCTTAGATTGTCATTAGATTTTTTGTTGTCTTTGGTGTATGGATTTGTCACGTCTACACATGTTCGTGCAGCAATTCGATTACCTTGGTTGTGTTTCGGATCAATCTTGCTTTTCATATATTTTTCATGGCTTCTTGAGAGTCGTCGGTGAAACATCTTAGTGGGACCTCAGAGTAGTTTAATGGCAACAATTATCATCTCTGGATGTAGAGTTTTGCGACTTCTACCACAGCACATCGCAAGTTGAGACACCTGACACAGCCTCTTTCTGACACTAAAGATGCAACATATGATAATTGGTATGTTGATGATTTAATCATAGTGTCTTGGTTGGTAAATAGTATGGAACCTTTTATTGTATAAGATGCCATGATGTTGCGGTTGGCAAAGAAGATTTGGTATATATTCGGTTACGAGAAAAATATATCTAGAATCTTCAAAGTGTATAAACAGTTGCTTACTTTACGTCAATGTGATAGTTCAGTTTAAGAACACTTTACACTTCTACGGACTTTGTTTGATGAACTCTTGGTCTATCAGCCTTTGATCGGCGATGCCACCCAGATAAAATAGTATCGTGAAGAATTAGTTGTTGTGATTTACTTATATAGTTTGAATCTGCATCTTAGCTCCTAGATTTGAGGATAGATTTTAGGTGTCGACAGTATTCTGGTCTATAAACTACCTTTGCAAGGGTCTTCGTATTTCCATAGTCATGTCTACTTTTGTCTCAAATCAGTCAGTCATGGTAGCTACATGTGGTTGGGAATGTGGTAGCTTGTGAGGAGAAAGTCGTGGTTGTATAGAAAATAAAGGACGCCTTCGTTGCATACACTGTAAATGAATGGGACATCGGGTAAACAGATGTTGGGATGTAATTGGCTGATCATCGACAACAAATATCATTACTGTCTCCCTCCACCATCTCCACCAATGAATAGTTGATTATTACCATTTCTCAAGTTGATTATGAATGGTTTCTACAATTGAAAGTTATTGACTCCGTCGTCACAACCTCTCATGTTATTTCCTTATGTACTAGTGTCCTCTTAGCCTCTAGGAATACTTCTTGGATCATTGACTTAAGTGCCTCCTTCCATATGTCTAGTATAAAAAGTCTTTTTACATATTTATCCTAGCTTTTGATATTCGTTCAGTGGTCATCGTTGATGGTCAACCTTGTCTTGTTACTAGAGAAGGAGTTGTGCAAGTTTCTTCTCAACTTTAGCTAAAAAAAGCCTTATATGTACTTGATTTTCTTGTTAACCTCTTTTCTATTAGTGTCGTTACAAAACAGTTGCTTTGTTATATGATCTTTTTTCCATTTCACTGTACTTTTTAAGATTTACAGATGGAAAGAAAGATTGGTTTGGACAATGCAAGAGGTAATTGTGTGTAACTACTGGTCAACGATGATATACCACAAGGATTAGTATTTATGCCATTCATCTCTGAGCCATTTATTCTGTGGCACTTTCGGCTAGGTTATCCATTACATTAAAACTTGTAGCAAGCTTTGTCTTGGGTTTCAATCTCTTTTTTTGATTGTGAGTCTTGTCAGTTAAATAAGCACTGTCATACTTTCTTTAAACGTTTGTGTCTTGTGTCGAGTTCAAATTTGTTTGAATTAGTCTATTATGATAATTAAGATCTGTTAGACTCTTGTCTGTGTCTGGTCATCATTATTATATTGTTTTTATTAATGATTTTTCACATGCATCTTGGTTAAATTTGTTTAAAGATTGTAGCTAAATTTTTGATTTACTCGAAATATTTATTACAGAAATAAAGAATCAATTTGATGTTACTTTAAAATGTTTGTGTACAAATAATACTCTTGAGTTTATCCAATTCAATGCTCAGTCTTATTGCACTTCTTTAGGAATTATACAACAGACTACTTATCCTTTTATCTCCCAATAAAATGAGGTTACTGTGCGCAAACATAGACATATCCTATATGTCACATGCACCATCATGTTACACATGCATGTTTCAAAATACCTTTGGTTTGATATTATCTTCATTGCTACATATATTATAAATAGGATGTCCTCTACTTTTTCAGGAGGTGAGGTTTCTTTTCAAAATCTTCGATCAGATGTTGACTTTTTTCCTTTAACCTATTGATTTTTTGGGTGCCTTCGGTTTAAGATCTTTCTTTTGGGTTTAATAAATTATCTTTTAGGTCAATCAAATGTATTTTGTTGGTTACTTTCAAACTCAATGGGATTATCGGTGTTTTTATTCTACCATTAGACCACATTTTGTGTCTATCGATGTCATATTCTTTGAGTCTAAATATTACTTCGATGGTACTATAATTAATGTTGAGTGTCTTTTTTTTTGTCTGTTATTGAGCTACCTGCCACAGGTGAAGATGAATCCCCCACCATTAGTAAAGAGATGTCTCGTCCTTTGCAGTTGTATCGTTGACATCAGCAGACACAAGTGCTTTCGTTGGCAGAACCATCCTCTTCTGCGAATTTAAATTTATCTCCTACTGATTCTGATCTTTCAATTGCACTTTGTAAGGATATTCGTTTGTTCATTGCTTGTTCAATTTTCATTTTTTGTTTCTTATGACTTTCTTTACTTTGGTTTTTGTAGATTTCTTTGTCCTTTTTTTTTTTGAGTCTATTGTCAAGAATTATCAAAAGGCATTACTACTTTTTTAATGGAAAGCAATCATGGATGTAGAGATAGTTGCATTAATAGCTCGTGACACTTGGGAGTTGGTTTACTGACCTATCGGATCCATTATAGTCACTTGTAAATGGGTTTATACTGTCAAGTACAAGGTAGATAACACAATTGATCGATATAAAGCGAGACTGGTTGTTTGGGACTTCACTTAGACATATAACGTAGACTATGTAAAGATCTTTTCTCCTGTTGCTCACCTTAATTCCATCAGAGTGTTATTGTGCATTGTTATCAATAATTCCTAGGAGCTATGCCTGTTGGATGTGAAGAATGTCTTCTTGAACGATGATTTAATAGATTCAGTGCTAATGAAGCAACTTTTAGGGTATATTGCTCAGGGAAAAGATAGAGTATGCAGGTTGAAAAAAGCTATCTATGATTTAAAATAGAGTCTTCAAGCTTGGTTTGACATATTCAGTTAGGTGGTTATGGTAGGAGGTTTTTAGAGATGTGTTGTTGATCATTTTGTTTTTACAGAAGGACTATCAGTGGGTGTGTATTGCTGACGATCTATGCTGATGACATATTGGTAACAGACAGTGATACGACGGGCATTAGAGAGATAAGGAGTACCTTAGGACATACTTTGTTATTAACGATATGGGAAAATTATTGTACTTTTTGGACATTGAGTTTGCTTATATCAAGGAGAAAATGACACTGTCTCAAAGAAAGTATGTTCTTGACCTTCTTTAAAAAACAAAACTTTTGGTGTGCAAATTAAAGTGTATTCCTATTGAGTAGACATCATCCTTCTAGGATATCATTTCAGACCTATTATAGGATCTTAGTCAGTACAAATGATTGATTGAAAAACTTATATACTTGACAATAACTTGACTGAACATCTTCTATGCAATCAGTTTGCTGAGTCAATTCATGTACGAGTCTAGAATAGTGCATTGGAGTGGAGTTTTACACATTCTTGCATTTGTCAAAGGTGCACCAGGAAAGGGTTTAATTTATAGGAGGAACGGTTATCTGAAAATTGAGGTCTATTCAGTCAGGGTATGCTAGAGACAGAGAAGATAGGAAGTCCACATCTAGTTTTTGTACATATATAGGAAGTAATCTTGTCACTTGGCGTAGTATGAATCAGAATGTGGTGTCTAGATCCAACATAGAGGTAAAGTATAGATCTATAGCAAAGATAGCTTGCGAAATGATGTAGATTAGGTCACTTTTGTTAGAGTTTGATTTTTCTATCAAGACACCTATACTAATGTATTGTGATAATCAGGTTGTTATATTCATTATCAATAATCTCACTTTTCATGAGTGTACAAAATATATAGAAGTTGACTATCCTTATGTGTAAGACATGGTGATGAGACAAGTTATTTCTACACTCTACACTCAGTCATCAGAGTGGTTAATTGACATTTTCACAAAAGGCTTAAGTGTAGGGGTTTTTGAGTCTTTGTGTACAAGCTGGGTATGACAAATAGATATACTCTATCTTGAGTGGGAGTGGTAGAGGAGTTATGTATTAGTCCTGTTGGTTAGACGGACTATTAGATATCTATTTAGTCTAAGGTGTCTTATAAATCTTATTTATATGAAACTATATACTTAATAACACGATACAATCCTTTTCTCTAGCCCTTTTTACACCTTTTTTAAGGAATAGGATAGGATGAGACCAAAAGTATTATTGAGGAACCGTCCAAGAAATAATTACTACAAAGAAGCCATAAAGTCTAAAACGGAAACTATTTGCCTAAGAATACAAAAAGACTTTTGACAAGCTCAAGAGAAGAAGCTCTCCTAGTATGATCATTTCCAGCCACATAGAATCATCCCCCAAAATAATGCAAGTCACCAACTCCTATGTGCAATCTCTTCAACTACAAAAGACTCATGATTAAAAATTAGGAGTGCAAATGGATATCGGATATCTGTCCTGTATCTATATTTGGATCCATTTTTTAAAAGGTATGGATTATCCGTATTTGTCCTGAGCGAATATGGATATATATATGAATATTATTTTTCAAATCTTCTATGATATCCATTCTATATCCATTATCCGTATTATATTTGTATTATATAGATATATTATTTGATTTGATTGTAATATATAAATTTTTATTGACAATAGTCATAATTTACTGATTTGCATATGATTAGTTATGTAAAGTATATTTACTTACATATAGTTGTTGAAACTTTAGAATTTTTTTTTTTAATATTCTACTATATCTGTTTTTTTATCTGTGTCCGTCTATCAAATATCTGTATTGTATCCGTTTTTTAAGAATATGGTTATGTATTTTTCATGTTCGGATGATATCCATATTCATATCCGTGTCTGTACCTCAAATACAGATAGAGATATGTTAATTCCTATAGTCATATCATATCCGATTCGTTTACATCCTTATTAAAAATGCAAGCATTCCTTCCCAGCCAGATAGTTTGGCAAGTGGCCTGAAAGATAACCCTACTTAGGAATCTCTTGGTAATGGCTATTAGCCTCATACCAATGTCTGTCAGACTATTCCCAGTCAAATAAAAACCAGACCACCTCCTGATCAAAGTTTAGCAGTATCACCTTCAAATAGAAGATGTGATGATGTCTCCTCATGAACACTACAAAGCACAAAATCATGGTGTGACTTACCCGTCCACTCTTTCCTCATACACTTAGTTTGAATCTTATTTTTTGCTAATAATCATGCGAAGATCTTGACTTTTAGGGGAGTGCTCAGTTGCCAGATGATGTTATTGTCTGTGAATAAATCCTCCAATGTTCCCTGCTCCCCTGTCAATTTCTATATCTGCTCTGTTAACAATGACTGTCCGTCAACATAATCTGATCAGGATAGAGAATGGGGCTCTTCACTTGGAGTCATCATAATTCTTGATTCTGAATAAATACTCCTTATAGGATTTATTTCTTTGAATCTGAACCATTTAGTTATCAACGAATTGAAGTACTGTCAGATTCATTCCCTTGTTAGACTAGTGATCTTTTTATCAAATAGTAATAAATTTGTCTGCTACAGGCTTGATCACATATTGCTGGAGACAACAGGATTGGCAAATCCTGCTCCTCTTGCATCTGTCCTTTGGTTGGATGAACAACTGGAATCAGCAATCAGACTTGATTCCATTGTTACTGTGAGTTTCTTTCTTTTGGTAACAATTATAATTGTAGTTGGATATAGTTTTCTGACCTTCTGAATGAGCATTAGCATTTGTAAGATTTTTATTGGAAAACTCTTCTCAATTTTGCAATAATATGTAACTCAAGCTATTCCATCTATATTCTGTTTCAGATACACCTATGGTGTTTGATTCCTTGATGCATTTGTAAGATTTTTCACAGGGAGGTGTCTGACGATGCCAAATGGAGGGAAAGGTTTTTTGAATTAAGTGGTTCAGTGGCCTTCTTTGGTGCCACATGCTGATTCTGTCACCAATAGAGATTGCTGCTTGGTTAGAGGGTCTGGTTTCCATCTAGGCCTGGTTTGGGGATGTTGTGTTTGGTATTTTTCATTTTTTCTTGTTTTGCTTCCTGGTTCCGTTTGTGAAACTAATTTTAATTTTGTTCTTGGATCCTATTGGCTTGATAGGTTTTTTATTTCTGTATTTTTGCTCTGGTTTTCTATTACTCTTCAAAAAAAGGATATGCAACTCATAGAACCATTTGATTTTGAATTCCTTGGTCTCATATATTTCTACATTCTGATCAACATTTTTCTGTAGAACTAGGTTGTAGATGCTAAAAACCTGCGACTGCAGCTTGATGAGTGGAAGACTTCATCTACATTTCCTGAGGCTTTTCATCAGATTGCATTTGCGGTACATGACTACCTAGTTTTTGTTCATGATTGCAACTCCAAAGTTTTTTAAATATAATTTGTTGTGTTGAACTACTTAGTCACGATTCATTTTTTATAATCTTTCAGAATCTATTTTTTTTAATCTAGTAAATTAATTTTGATAATTTTTGTTTGGCAAAACACAGGATGTCATAATCCTTAACAAGGTTGACCTTGTTTCTTTTAATAATTCTGGACTTCTGCTACCATGTTCCCTAGACAACTTGGAAGAGGAAATAAAGACCATCAACTCTCTTGCCACCATAATTCGAACTGTCCGTTGCCAAGTGGACTTAGGTATTATATTGGACAGACATGCTTATAATGCTAAGGTTTGTTGAGTATACCTGCATTTACCGTAAATTATTGTCATTGTCATCAAAAGTTTCCAGCACAAACTTATGTTTTTTATAATAGCAAGTAGCTCATTTTGAGAAACTACTGGAAGACAGCAATTCTTCATCTGAAGGAATTCATCATGACAATGGTGTGCGTACTTTGTGCATCTGTGAACAACAGCAAGTTGATATGGGCAAGGTATGGATTTTCTAGATGGCATATTATGCTTAATTGGTTATCCTTAGTTGGCATTCTATGTTTGTAAATTTTCAAGATTGACGTGGTGCCAAGGGAATGATTGGACCACCTTGTCACCTTGGTTGCTTAAAAAAAAGCCACAATCTGATCATCACTTAGCGTAAAACTGTACATGAATCCTAGTGTATGTTTGACATTTAAGTCTCCAAAAGAGAATAGTCTATGTTAAGAACATCAATTATCACTTGTACAGTCATACGACGTCAAATAACTAAAGACTTCACTAATGACTGACAACTACATTTAGTATCTTCAAGAAACTCATAATCATAGTTATGAACTTAATGAAATAACTAAAACTCGAAGTCCATGTTAAACTTTATCATTATAATATGATAACATAAAAGTCAATTAAATATCCATCAGTTTTTAAGCTCTTAAAAGAAAAAAAAGTCTTTAACATGCTTATTTATAAGGACATCAATTCACTTTAACACAACATTGAGTAACTTAAACCTTACTGACAACATCAAAGTCGTTCATGCGACACCTAAGAGTTTATTCTCACATTGTCTAGTCAAAGAATTGTGAGGGTGAATAAATGGTGGAAGTACTAGTTTACTCACTTCAACCTAAGTAATTTAGACTTAATCGTAAGGTCTAAGGTTGATGTAGGTTAATAGTTTTCATAAGCCTATTTTGCACGAGACCATGGCTATCATGGCATCAAGGCACCATGGCAATGAGCTAGGGTGGTAATTAAAAGGAATATTTTTCAGAATTTTTTTAACACACACACACACACACACATACACACACACACAGAGGAACGACTTCTGATGTGGAAATTGTCAATTTCCAATAAAATTATTTAGATATTATGAAAATTATTGTAATAACTGTTGGTAATGTGTAATAATTAGTAATATTAAATTTAAATTTTGATCTTAGAACATTGGTCTCGATATAGTATTACTAACACAATAGACAAATAGTGTTACTAAATTTAAATTTAGATCTTAGAACATTTGTCTCGAAATAGTGATTACTGATAGCTTCTTATCATTAAACATTAATTCATATGTCTACGTAAACAACATGGATGAAAAAGATTTCTTTAATCTTGGTCTGATCTAAGAAATGAACAAAAGTGATACAAATCTATGCCCTAGTAGAATGACAAGGAGTAGAATAGTAAAAACAACTTGTGGTCCAAATGGAGAAAAAAGAGAGTCTGAAATGTTACCTATCCCTATCACTTCAAGAAGAGGTGATACTATGTCTACCTTTCCTTCAATATTTTTTATTTCTTTGATAATTTATTGAAATTATTTTACGTAACTAATTTATTTCCTTGAATATTGTATACTTCTCCAAAGTCAACAAAGAAGACATCTTCAATTTATAACATGTCAATGAGGAAATGAAGAATACAATCATGATTATACTAAATCTTTGAATATCACAATTTAGTAATACTAAATCTTTGATTATTGTTTTTTTGTTTGGTTTTACTAATTACATTGAGAATAGAATTTTTTCATTTAGATCAATATAGGTGTATGGTACATGTCTAGGCGAAGTTTATGAAGACTGCTAATTTCAGTGGTCAAGTAGTTTTAAAGATTAAAGAGTTATCATTTGGTCATTTATTTGACATTCCATTGTTAATTTAGTTGCCACAATAGATTTAGATTCACTTGTTGCACAATATGACAGTGATGGCTTCTTTTTGCTCAGAGAGAAAAAATATGAATTTAAATTTAATGATTTTCAAGAAATACTGAATATTCTAAATGGTGGTATTGAAATTAGAGAAAAGAAAATACAAAAGGCCATTACTACTTTAGAGAAATTGTTTGAACATGAAATACGTATTAAAAGATTGAGCATAGAAAGAAAATTGAAAGAAATATATGATGAAAAATTTAGAATATGATGAAATAACTGTGAAATTATGGATTTGTTTATTGTTTACTTCATTTGTTATGCAAGACTTTAGTTTAATTATTAATTCTTGTTTACTTTGATGTATTGATAACCTTGAAAATATTCATACATACAATTAGGTAAACTATGCTCATTCAGTTATAATTAATAGTTTGGACAACCTCAAGTCATATTATTTGGGGTGTTCGTGGACTTTGCTTGTAAGTAATTGTTTAAATTTCTTCTTTTACAACTTTTTCTGTCATTCAATTTAGTATTACTAATATCACTTATGCGTGTGGGTATGGGCTTATAAGAGAAATCCGTCTTTGACACCACCAAACCGCATGATTACACCTTTGTTTAAGAAATGGTCAAAGATAATTCCATCTTCTTAAAACATCGTACTTGTAAAAAGGAAAAATGTACTATTAACATAATGGAAACTTTATACATTTTACCTTTTTGTAGGTACAAAAAAAGTAATAAAAGAAGAAATTTAAACAATCACTTACAAACAAAGCCACAAACATCCTAAATAGTATGACTTGAGGTTGTCTTAAGCTATTAATTATAATTGAATGAGTATAGTTTGTCAAATTATATGTGTGAATACTTTTAAGGTTATTAATACATCAAACTAAGCAAGAATTAATAGTTAAACTAAAGTTAGGCATAACAAATGAAGTAAATAGTAAATAAATCCATAATTTTACAACCATTTCGTCATCAACTCTCAATGTTCTATCATATATTTCTTTCAATTTTCTTTCTATGCTTTATCTTTTAATACATGTTTTATTTTCAAACAATTTTTCCAAAGTAGTGGTGTCCTTTTGTATCTTCTTTTCTTTAATTTCAGTGTCATCATTTGGAATATTTAGTATTTCTTGGAGGTCATTAACTTTAAATTCATATTTTCTCTCCAAGCAAAAAGAAACTATCATCTTCATATTGTGCAGCAAGTGAATCTAAATTTGTTGTGGAAACTTTACATGGTAGCATGTCAAATAAATGATTAAATGATGATTCTTTAATCTTTAAAGCTACTTGGTCATTGAAATTAACAATCTTAGTGAACTTTGCATAGGCATGTGTCACATGCTTATATTGATTTGAATGAAAAAAAATTATTATCAATGTAATTAGTAAAATTAAACAAAAAAAATATTCAAAGATTTAGTATTACTAAATTACAGTAATCATGATCGTACTCTTCATTGAAACATCACGAATTGAAGGTGCCTTCTTTGTTGGCTTTGGAGAAGCATCAAATATTCAAGGAAATAAATTAGACGTGAAACAATTTCAGTAAATTATCAAAGAAATACAAAATATTGAAAGAATGGTAGACATAGTATCACCTATTATTGAAGTGGTAGGGATGGGTATCGTTAAGTTGTTTTTTTTGTTCTACTCCTTGTCATTCTACTAGTAGATGGATTTGTATCACTTTTGTTCATTTCTTAGATCAGACCAAAATGAAACAAATCCTTTTCATCCATGTTGTTTACATAGACATGTAAATTATTGTTCCATCGTTTTCATCAATGTGTAAATTATTCGTATCACCTTTGTACATAGACATGTTGTTTAGTGAAAGCTATCAGTAATCACTATTTTAGTAATCATTATCTATTGTGTTAGTAATACTAATTTGAGACTCTATTGTTATAAGATCTAAATTTAAATTTAGTATTACTAATTGTTACACATTAGTGGTAATTATTATAATAGTTTTCATAATATACAAATATTTTTATTGGAAATTGACAATTACAAATGCATTGTTAGCATTTTCTACATAAATAAAGAATATGGATTCAAAGACCCCTAATAAATAAAACTATGTTTTCCTTTTGAAATTAGTATTACGAAACTAATTAGAAAATTGTTGCAAATGGATGTATTCAACGTTTAACATTTTACATTGAATCATGCTTTTGTATGACGTGTAAAGTGGGGAGAAAAATAATGTATATTACCATTAAACCATCTATTACATATATGTATATATATATATATAGGGTAGGATATAAATGGATATCTTATTACTCTATTACACTAACCAATACAATATATTCTAATAAATCCAACACTCTCTTTTAAGCTAAAGTATATATATCTATCATGTTTAGTTTAGTACAAAGGAATTCATATACCCCAGTATCTCTTAGCGAAGATGTCCATAAACTGGTAAGTATGGTACCAAATGTCTACGTGTGTTACCGAAATTTCATCGACACGTGTTTTATTTTTAATTTACACCGACACGTGTTTTATTTTCAATTTACACCGACACGATAACGAAATAGAGGTTTTCTGAATAAATGTAATTTTTTTTTATTGTGTTTCAATCGACACAATTTTGACATACCGATATTTTCCCGACACGTCTGTTTTTCAACTTATCAAAGTCCGACATGAAATCAACATTTAAAATCATGTTGTTAAGAGAACTTTCTATAAGGAGTAGAGATAATTCTTTGTATTACCATATTTCGGACATAATGATAATCTACCTCTATATGTTTGGTGCGTTCATAGAAAGTTGATTGTTAGCGATGGAGATAGCAACCTGATTGTCACAATACATAGACATAGATACATCAATAGAGAAATCTAAATCTGTCAAAAAAGTCGAGTCATATCATCTCACAAGTAGTCTATGTTATAGATCGATATTCAGATTTAGCACTAGATCTAGAGATAACATTTTGCTTTTTATTACATTATATAACCAAATTTTTTCTAATATAAGTATAATATTCAGAAGTAGACTTTCAATATCTTCTCTCCTGCATAACTAGAGTTTGAGTAAGCTTTAATGTGAAGATGATCATTCTTTTTATAAACAATTCCTTTACCAAGAGCCATCTTAATATAAGATAATACTCGTAAGGCTTCCAACCATTGTATTGTTCTTGGCTCTTTAGTACAACAATGTATACAATATCTAGGTATGTGACACTTAGATAAATCCACTTCTCAATTAGCCATTTGTATTTACTAATATCCTCCAAAAGAGACGACGAACTATCTTAGAAATCTAAACTCTGATTAAATGGAGTGGTTTCTGATTTACACCACAAGAGTCCTGTTTCTTGCAAAAATCCAATACATATTTCCTTTGGGACAACGTTATCCTATCTTTAGTGTAAGTGAACTCAATATCTAAGAAATAAGTAGGTTCGCCTATGTCCTTTGTGACAGTGTTTCTATAAATACCTTTATCCTCTAGATGCCCGTAATATCATTGCTAGTCAACAGAACATTATCTACATACTTAGTCAGTATCACAGTCATTATTTGTACATTTATAGAAAATAGAGTGGAGTACAATGTTAAAAACCACAATTAACAATGTTGAATTTCTCAAGTCAGGCACGTGGACACCGTTTATGGCAATATATTGTATTTCTAAAGGTATTACCGACCAAAAGAGTAATGAGGTTCAGAAAACGTGGTAAGTTGAGTCCTCGTTATATTAATATGTACCAAATTGCACAGAGGATTGGTGAGATTGCATATAAGCTTGATTTACCACTAGAGTTGTTTGTGCATGATGTATTCTATGTCTTCATGTTGAAGAAGTATTTGGTGGACGCATCTCAAGTGATTTCAGTTCAACCAGAGGTACTCTAAGAGGATTTGTCCTTTGTGGATGATGTCATCCAGATCGTCAATTGGAAAAAGTAGGTGTTGTGAAACAAAATGATTATGTTTATTCTTGTGCGATGACGGTATCATGGAGCTGACAAGGCCACTTAGGAGTGTAAGGAGGCTATCTTAGTCTAGTATCTACACCTTTTTGCCTCTCAGTGATTTTGAAGGTAAAACCTTTTTGTAAGGTGGTTAAGATGTAACAATTGAAAATTCATTTATTTGTAAATATACATTTTTAATGAATTTTATTATAGATGGATGTTATTGGTGCGAGTTCATTTTAGTAATTCTGTGGTTTTGTGTTTTGATCCCATTGTTTGGCTTATTCTGTGCCTTATTTTTTTGTAGAGGCTCTGTGTTTGTGCTCCTATGTGGGGACGTGCAGGTAGTGAAGGATTGCTTTGTCTCGTGCTCTTGCATGATTGGTGCGGGAACAATTAATTGTGGTTAGGATGCGTAATTGTGCATGCATGTTGTTTGGTTATTATACACGTTGCGTAACTACCACCAATCGGTGTGTATTTAAGGAAAGAAGAGCCAAAGCTTCTCCTGTACCCTTCTATCTTCTTCTTCCCTATCAACTCTCTTTTTTCCTTTCCTGAGCACGTTAGTTGTCGACGAGAGCATTGGAGCCTTCGTCCCTCCCTGTGCCCCCTCCTTCCTTTCCCCTTTTACTCCTCCCTTCTCCACTGTCGGTAAGAGTGATAGAGAGAGAGAGTGTTGAGGTGGTGGAGTTTGGCTGAGCTCGGGAGGAACTTCAGACTGTCGTCCCAGTGGTGTGGTGAGCTCGTGGCGTAGCCATGTGGTGCTTGGAGTGCAAGGTGGTCGCCAAAGTTGCGTTGGGTAGTCGGTGAGGTAGTAGAACATTTGTTATCGTTTCAGAGGTATGCACCTCACACCTTATTGTAGAATAGCATAAAAAATGTAGTAAATAAGTAAGATTGCATGAAATTTTGGTGTGCTTCTAATCTATGAATTTTTAGAGAATTTATTGCACATTTTTGGTGAATTTAGGGTTATTAAATGCATGGTATGCACTGTACTTTTGTTTTGGGTTTCCTGACTTTCGAATTTTATATTTTGAGCTACGGTCAATGGATTATGGTGATTTCCGTGTCGGTTTGCAGTAGACTTGCATGCCTATATTTCCTGGTTCTCATGGATTTTATGATTGCTTGTGTTGAGATCGCCTTTCACTCTCAATTCGGGCGAAATTTGGGTTTAGGGCTTGGGTTGTTTGTCTGTGTTCGTAGAAATCGACATATCGTTTTAGTTTGGTGTGTTGTTTTTGCTCCCAAATGGTCCTCTTGACGTAGAACTCGGTTGATCGAATCAGTATGGTTGTGGTTTTTGGTCAGTGGAGTTGTGCTTGTGGTTTTAGCAAATATGACTCGTGGTTGAGGTTTTGGTCAGTATGGTCGTATTTTGACAATTTCAACTAGTAGGGTTTGGTAATCTGGTTTTGTTATATAGATGGTTTTTGATGTTTTTGTGATTTTAAAAGAAAATATAAAATGATTTTATTGTTGGTTTTTGATAGTATTGATACATTAATTAGTCTTTAATTTACTGTAATTTAACATTTAATTATGTGAAATTTAGTTAAACTAATATATTTGTAATAGTAGTGACGTAGATCGTTACAGACATGAAGATCACACATCAAGGCGAGATCCACGAGAACCTCTGGTTGTCCTACCATTGAAGATTTCTGTGTCGTGATGGCGTTTCTCCTCGTAACAACGTGGAACCCTATTTTAAAGTAACGTGATGCTCACCTTCTAGGCCCTAAACGGGAGACGACATTAATGGTGGTTTGGGTGTATGTCGTTGTCTTTGATCTTCGCTATCGATTGCCAGTGATGGTTGAAATGTATAGCGAAGCGGTTGGCATCTTTGAAGGTACGGGTTGGTGTAGTGGAGGAACGAGTAAAGGAGAAGGTAGAGGAGTTTCGAATGTCAGAGTTATGGGTTTGATTTTAGTATTGCCGTTATTAATGAGTCATTATTGGAAGTGCAATAACGGGAGACGTGGGACGTAGGATAATTAGTTGCCTCTCAAGTGTTGTTTACTATTGAAGTTTTTTTTTTAATTGTTAATAGAAAGTGGTTTTCTAAAGTGGTTTTGTGGTATTTAGTGTAGATTAGTTATTGATAGTTGTAGTGATGGACATGGTGTCAAATTTCGATCCGTGTCAACGAAATTTCGCCGACACGTATCGGTAGATGAAAGTAGAGAAACGACATTGACAAGTATGTCGTAATTTACCTTATGTCGGACGATATTTCAGTGGATGTCGGTGGCATCAGTAGATGTTGGTGGATGCTTGATATTTTTTTACTCAAATCCTCACGTATCGCCTGACACGACTTTCTTGCAACACGACACAGCTTTAAAAGCCACGGGATTCCTTCATCTACCAACACTCCAACAACGCCTTCTCTTATTTTCTTTCCTTCCCTCAAGCTTCTCCAACGCTCCGTCGTCGTCCAGCGTCATCGTTCAAAAGCTTCCCCCGTAGTCCGGTGTCGGCCGTCATCCAACCTCTAGAGTCGTTTGCCATTAGCCGTCCACCAGTCCAGTGCCGGTCGTCATCCAGCCTCCTGCGTCGTCCACCGTCCGCCAGTCCAGTGTTGGCCGTCATCCAGCCTCTAGCGTCGTCCGTTGTCCATCAGTCTCCTTTCGCCGTCCAGTGCCTTCTCTAGTACTCATGTTTGTCGTTCGTCTCCGTGTATTGTCGTCGACTCTGATCTCGAAGGCCAACCAGGTTCATCGTCATTGCCTCTCTTTTTTTTCCTGGAATCTTCAAGTGCAGGATGGGGAAAGTGTTTGCGCGAATATACTTGGGTTAATATCCAGTATAGGCTAAGACATATACTTGGGCTATAATATCAAATATTGGGTTACGATGAATAAGACATATTCCAGGTTAAAAATCTTAATTAAAATAGATGATAAAAATAATGGATCATATTTTTTTTATTAAAAATGAAATGAACAACATTTCTATCCTTTTTTTTTTAAACTCCTATCATCTAATCCTTTATGTTTTGTTTTAAAGTTTGTGTCCAATGCCTTATTTTTTTCTTATGTAAAAGAGACGGTGGTTTATAAGATAAGTTGGTTTATAACAAAATTTTTAAAAAAACCTCTTACCGTCTAGCTTTATCTTATGCTTATTTTTTTTTAAGTCTTCTTGCAAAAGTGATTTTACTGTCTTTCAAGTTTCAACAAGTTAAAAATATATATGAAACATTAAAAATAGCCATCATTTTCTCCTCTCTTTTTTTAGCCTTTGTCTTGGAGTAAATCTTTTCTTTTATTTAAGAAATTCTCATATTTATTTTGTAAGTAATTAAAAAATAATGATTTAACCTAATAATATTTCAATTCATTATATAAGTAATAGATCTAACATACTAATTTTATAAAATTAGTAAATTTTTATAATTTTTAAAAAAAATAAGAATATTTCATAATTTATTTAAAAATCAGGAAAATTTAAAAAACATCAAGAATGATTGTAAAAATTAGGAGTAATTATACTTGGTGTATTTCTATTTGTTAGATCTTAGGTTTTTGTATATAATTTCATGACATTTTGCGTGATTTGCAATTTGGAAGACTTTTGTAATTTCATTTGTTGATTTAATTTTATTATCTTGAATTAATATTTATCCCATACTTAATATTACTACTTTAGTATTGTTGTACCACTTTCATATTATACTACAACAAGTTGTATTGTTTAAAACAACTCTCGTTTAAATCCTTTTTTTTTAAGTTCACATGCAATCTTAGATATAAAGTATAAACTTAGATTTTAGTTAGATTTACCATAATATTGCATAGATCTAAAGTTTTTTTCAAGTTTATTTTATTATTTTGAATCTTAATGTTAATAATTTGATATATAATTATATAAATTAGTAATTCTTTATAATTATTAAAAAAATCAGAATATTTCATAATTAATTAAAAAATCAAGAAAATATGAAAAACAAAGCAGGAATAATTGTAGAAACCACTATAACATGTAAAAAAAACAGAAAATATTTGAATGCATTATTTTATTAAATTAATGACAACTATCATTTATTTTCAACATTCATAATGTCAAATTCAACAGAATCTGAAAGTAGTGGAGGTCGTAGTGATGTTAGGGTCGTTAAATCAGAAGATCCGAGTTGGTTGCATGGATATTCTATTGATAATGATAGACAAAAAACATAATATAAATATTGTGACAAGCAAATGAAGAGTAGAGAAATAACAAGATTAAAACAACACTTTGCTGGTGGATATAGTAATGTAGCTAAGTGTAAATCATGTCTATCTGTAGCTTTTGCTCAAATGAGAGACTATTAAAGGACAGTAAAGCAAAGAAAAGTGACAAAAAGAGAAGAGAAGAAAGGTTCAACAAGATTCTCTTCAATGAAGATACTTCTGATGCTATTCTTATATCGGATTCAGATGAAATATGATTTATCCTGTAAACTGTAACACTTTAGAGGAAAGAGAAATGTTTAGAAGATCAGTAATAAAGTCTAAAAATGAAGAATGGCGTAGAGAGCAAATTGAAAGATTTCAAAGGACAGGTAGTACTCGAACTTACAAGGGAAGTGACAGTGGTAGTGGTATGACACAAAAGGATAGAGGTAAAGGCATTACTGGAATATTCAGAACATATAGTCAAAAATACGACAATCCAGATGCAGCTACAGTTAGAAAAGAAACCTCAAAATAGAAAACAATCAAAGGCATGTTTAGAAATGCTAGAGAAAAAGTTGGTCAAGCTGTAGCAAAATATATGTTCTTCAATGCTATTCCTGCAAAAACATCAAAGAGACCTTATTTGCAACATATGCTTGATGTTGCAGTAAAAGAAGATGCAGGAGTAAAAACACCAACTGAGTATGAGATCATGAACAAGTACCTTAAAGTAGAGAAAGAAGAATTAGAAACTTCCATTAATGGTTTGAAACGGCAATGGGCAGCTTATGGGGTAACTATCATGTGATGGTTGGATAAGTACCACAAGAAAACAGATCATCAACTTCATGGTTTATTGTGATGGTCGTACAATTTTCTTGAAGTCTATTGATGCTTCTGATGTTGTCAGAGACTACAAGTACATATACAAGCAAATCGAAGAAATCATTAAACAAGTGGGAGTAACAAATGTGGTGCAGATTGTGACTGATAATAGAAGTAACTTTAAAAAGACTGGCTCCAAAATTTTGAGAAAATTTGACATATATTGGACACCATGTGCAGCTTATTGTATTAATTTAATACTTAAGGACTTTGGGAAGATGAAGCTGGTGGAAAAGACAGTGAGAGATGCAAAGGTTGTAATAAATTTCATTTACAATCACTTTTTTTTAGTAGCTTTAATGAGGTCACCTGAGTATTGTAGTGATGATTTGATTCGTCCAAGAGTCACCAGATTTGCAATAAATTATATTGCTCTCTAAAGTATGTTTGATCGAAGAAATGGACTGAAGTATATGTTTAATTCACCACAGTGTTACAAATACCACGAGAATGAAAGTCAAATTGGTAGGAGAGTAAATTCAATTATAAATAATGTACATTTTTTAGAGAATTGTTGAAAGGTTGTATATATTATGACACCAGTTTCAAAGGTTCTTCGATTGGTGGATGGTGGTAAGAAGTCTACTATGGGTTTCTTATATGATGTAATGAGATTGATGAATGATGCTGTAGTTGATGTAGCATACAGATCATCTAAGACATATCTCAAAATTATAGATGACAGATGGTCTAACATGCTTCTTCATCCTCTACATGAAGCTGGTAAGTATTTTAACATTAACATTCATAATTTTCATCATTATATTTTATTTATTACAAAATTATTTGCTAAATAAGTTTTTTTTGTTAATGTAGCATATTATTTGAATCCACGGTTCCAGTATAGTCATCAACTTGGCAGTCGTACTGATTTATTAGCATCTG
>JAMKQA010034039.1:0-33241 GCA_024699735.1 Posidonia australis | reverse complement strand
GCCCGTGGGCCTGGCCCGGCCCCGGGCCATGGGCCGTGCCGGGCCCAGGGCCTGTTGCGGCCGGCCCAGGCCCAACCGGGCCGACTGTTTCATGGGCCAGGCCGACCCGACCCGACCCGTTTTCCATGTCTAGGTATAGATTTGATCTATAAAAGGAATGGCCATATCAATATGATAGCATACTCAGACTCAGACTATGTAAGAGATCGTGGAGATAGGAAAACCACTTCAGGATTCTGTACCTATATAGGAAGAAACCTTGTTACGTGGAGAAGCAAGAAATAGAATATTGTGTCTCGTTCTAATGAAAAGGTAGAGTACTGAGCAATGGCACAAACTGCATGTGGGATGGTGTGGATTGAATCTCTTCTTTCTGAGATTGGCTCACCTCCTGATGCTCCAATGCCAATGTTTTGTGACAATCAGGCCGTCATCTTCATTGCCAACAATCCTACCTTCCACAAGCGAACCAAACATATCGAGTTTGACTTTCACTATATGCGAGATATGGTGGTGAGAGAAGTAATTTCTACACCACATACTCATTCGTCTAAGCAGCTAGCTGATATCTTCACCAAGAGTTTGAACTATGAGTCATTCATGTCTTTATATACCAAACTGGATCTTTTTGATATATACTCCAACTTGAAAGAGTGTGTTAGAGTTATAGCTTTATGTTCTTTTTGGTTTATTGGATAATTGCATATCCATTTAGTTAGATATTCTATAAATATGTAACTCCTTCTATCAAATGAGTAGATCTCTCTTTTCATCTCTAATTTCAACAAATAGATATATATGTTAAGAATTTCTAAATGATATGAATTTTTATGTATATCTAATGTAAATGATGTGAATTAAGATCTATAGATTATATTTTAGTTTTAAAACTTATAACATATGTTTTTGAAAATTATCCTTACAATACTCAAATAAAGACAATCCTTGGTAGACATGCTCCCTATATATATTCAGATAGAGCCAACCCAACTTAAAATAAGTAAAGCTCTAAATTCTTACCCATTGGATTTGCACCTTAAGGTAAATTTAATAAAAGAGATGATTACCATATCTACTTCTTTATTTGATGAGATTCTTTTATATTATTATCATTTAAATAGAATTTACTAATATGAAGATGAACAATTGAGATAAATGGCCTCACTTATTATAATTAAAGTTGGGTCCTACTAGATCGTATACATGTGTGTGTGTGAAAATTTTCAGCTACAATCTGACTGTAGCTACACTCCTTTGTATTTATAATAATAAATAATATGGACCACACATTGTGTTTTGTGCGTAGATCATAGGGATGGGACTGCTATGGTTCGACCACAGCAAAAAGCCCCCCTATATACATATGCAGGTTCATGAGCATGCAACTAAACAATACTTCATCCTGTCACCAGAAATTCGATGAAACATACTTCACATGGGTTTAGCTTTTGCACATGTTCTGAATATGTAGCTAGAACACCAAATTTCTATACAGGTAACTTTCGCACTTTCATTCTTTCAATAAGTGAAAAAGAAATTGAATACGAATAGAGAAAAACATTTGCTAATTTAAAGTTAAACTATATAAAAATATAGCTGAACCACGTCCTAATCTCTCGAGGAAAAGTTTAAAAAACAAGGAAATGTCTGCACAAAAAATTCAAGAGATAAGATAACCATTACAGATCTGCTGAGTATTCTTAGATTTGGGTCATAAAAGTGTGATTTGTTATTCTATAGAGAAAGATTACACACATATATCGGAATATTAGATAAATAGATATCTAATAACCCGTCTAACACACATAATCCATATAACACACTCTAACATTCCCCCTTAAGTTCGAGTATACATATCAACCATGTCTAGTTTGTCACATATAGACTTAAACACCCCAATATTCAGACCCTTAGTGAATATATCGAGTAACTGCTCAGAAGACTGAGCATAAGGGGTAGAGATGGTCTCCCTCATAACCATGTCTCTCACAAAGTAGTAGTCAACCTCAACATACTTTGTACGCTTATGAAAAGTTAGGTTGTTTGCAATGAAGATAGCAACTTGATTATCACATCTCATAGACATAGGAACTTCAACCACAAAATCAAGCTACTCTAGTAGTGACTTCACCCACACCATTTCACACGTTGTCTGCACCATAGACCGGTAATCAGCTTCTACACTAGACCTCGACACTACATTTTATTTTTTGCTGCGCCAAGTAACCAAGTTGTCCCCTACATAGGTGCAGAATCCTGATGTTGATTTCCTATCTCCTCGATCTCCTACATATCCTGAATCAGAGTAGGCTGTAATGCTAGTGTGACCATTCTTCTTGTATACTAGACCTTTCCCTGGTGTACCTTTAACATATGATAAAACCCGAAGAACTCCCATCCAATGTACTCTCCTAGACTCATGCATGAACTGGTTCAAAAAACTAACTACATAAGAAATATCCAGCTGAACCACTGCCAGATAAATAAACTTCCCAATCAACCTTCTAATAACTCTGAGCTGCTGTCCCAGAAGGCAGGTGTCTGCACAATAGCAGTACTCTCTAGTTTGCACCTTAGAAGGCCCGTCTCCTTCAATAAATCCAGAACATACTTCCTCTGTGACAATGCCATCTTACCTTGTACATAAGCAAACTCAATCTCCAGAAAGTAGCGAAGCTTCCCTATGTCTTTTGTCACAAAATGAGTGTGCAAATGTTTCTTTATGTTTGCAATGTCCTGTATATTACTACCAGTCACAAGTATATCATCAACATATACTACTAGAATGACACACCTAACAGCTATCTGCCTATAGAAGACTGAATGATCCACTGCACATCTCTGAAAACCACCTGCAAGAGCCACCTAACTGAACTTCTCGAACAATGCCCTAGGACTTTGTTTTGGGCCATAAGCTACCTTCCTGATTCTGCATACAAGATCCTCCCTCTGAGCAACATACCTTCGAGGTTGCTCCATTAAAACAGAGTCTGCTAGGTCCCCATACACGAATGCATTCTTGACATCTAACTGACACATCTCCCAGAAATGATTGATAGCAAGGGAAAGAAGCACTCTAATGGAAATAAGGCAAGGCACAGGCAAGAATGTCTCCTCATAATCTATCCTATATGTCTGAGTAAAGCCCCAAGCCATCAGCCTTGCCTTGTATCTGTCAATGCTGCCATCTGCTCTGTACTTGATAGAGTAGACCCATTTATAAGAGACTATTGTAGTCCCAGTAGTGCGGGTCACCAACTCCCACATGCTACGGTTAGTAAGTGCAGTTATTTCCTCATCCATAGTAACCTTCCACTGAGGTGAAGCTAGTGCTTCCTGATAATTTCTGAGAATTGATTGAGACACAAGAGACAAAGCAAAGCTACAAAAACGAGGATCAAGGGAATCATAAAACACAAAATGGGAAATAAAATGGACTGTGCAAGTACGAGTACCTTTCCGAAAAGCAATGGATAAATCAGAAAAGTTGTTGGACAGATTTGCATCTGCAAAGGATGATAGGTCAGTGGTGTGAGGAACAGGAGCATGCTAGCGATGCTGCCTGTAAGGAACGCGTAACATTAGGTGGTATGGTGGAATTGTCTTAAGCATTTTCATCCTGCAATTGCACCACAAAAGGAAGAGAGAAAGACACACTAGACGACGAGGACACTGTAGAGTATGGAACAGACTCAAAGAAAGTGACATCAACAGACACAAAGTAACGCCTGATGGAAGGATAGAAACACCGATATCCCTTCTGAGTCCGGGAATATCCAACAAAGACGCACTTTATAGACCGAGGAGACAATTTGTCCAAGCCAGGTGAAAGGTCTTGAACAAATGCCACACACCTAAATACTCTAAGTGTCAAACTAAACAGAGTCCGGTATAAAGCGACAGATTAGAACCTCCCCACTAAGAAGTGTAGAAGACATCCTATTTATCAAATAAATTACTGTAAGAACCGCATCAGACCGCAACTGCTTAGGGATATGCATGTGAACTATGAGAATACGGATGACATCAAAAATGTGCCTATGTTTACGTTCTACAATGTCATTTTGTTGTGAAGTATAAGAACAATATGTCTGATGTAGAATACCCAATGAAGCACAATAAGAAGTAATTTTATGCTGAACAAACTCAAGTGCATTGTCAGTGCGTAAAACCTTAAGAATAACATTAAACTGATTTTTTATTTCTGCGACAAATTGTTTGAGTACATCATAGACCTGACTACGATCCTTGAGTAAGTATACCCACAAAACTCTTGAGAAATCATCAATAAAAACTATATAATATCTATGTCCTAAAACAAACTGGACTCGAGACAGACCCCACACATCACAATGGACTAACTCACAAATAGGCTAACTGGACACAAGACGCACTTTCTTGAAGGTAGCACGATGGTACTTACCCAGTTGACAAGAGTCACACTGAAACTGCGACATAAAACACCACGGTAAGGCCTGTTGAAGTTTTTGATGCGACGAGTGACCCAACCGATAATATCATAAGGAAAAAGACTCAGAAGCAAACGCCACAGAGGCCAATCCTTGAGGAATATCATCACAAACCAACAGGTACACCTCATTTTCTCACTCATGGCCCAAACCAATTCTCATCCCCGTCTACAAATCCTGAAAGGTACAATGAAACGAGAAAAAAGTAACACAACAATTAAACTGTTTAGTAATGACACTAATGGACAGTAAGTTCACAGGAAAATCAAGAACAAACAAGACTTTATCAAGAGACAACTGTGAAGAGGCTTGAACCACCCCTTCACTTGAAACAGAACACATTCGACCATCGATAATTGCCACAGATCGAAAATTTGATAACTGAGATAACTGAGTAAATAAGCTACGGGTACTTGACATGTGTGCGGAAACACCAGAATCAATGATCCAAGAAGAGTCCCTGGATGCAAGAAAGGCTCGAATACCTGAGGAAGTAGCGTGCGTAGCCATGACCGCAGTGTCTGTGACCTTTAGCTGTTGAAGCCTCTCATAGTCTGCCTAAGACACTGTAAAAGTCTGCTCCTCGAACACAGCTACTGCAGTAAGTGGCTCTGTGGTAACATGTGCCATCTGTGGACGGCTAATAATATCCTAGCACTTTTCAATCTTGTGCTCCAATCGTCCACAGTGTGCACATCAAAGACGTCCACCTATCTCCCTCCTACCACGACCTCCACTTTGAGAACCACCTCGTCCTCGTCCTCGTCCTCGAGTAACCACCATAGCTGAAGGCTCTGACATAGTGAGAGTGGCGGTTGTAGAAACTCAAAGAACCATAGCTAATGTGGTCTAAAGATCTAGAACACTGTCAGCCCCTAAAACTTGACACCTAATCTGGGAACTGATGTTTGGATTTAAGCTAGAGAGGTACACTGCAATTGCTAACTCCTCACAATACTAATGTAGGCATGTGATGTCAGCTATCAAGGACTGATAGATATCTAACTCATCCAACAGAACACAGAGTGGCAAAATGGTCCTGAACTGATTTGTCTCCCTGACGTAAAGCAAACAATTGCTCATATATCTCGCAGACTCGAGATATATTCTTCTCGTGGCCATATGTCAGACGGAGGCTATCCCATATCTTCTTTGCTGGCCACAGTAACATAACTCCTCGAGCAACTAAGGGTTTTATGTAATTATAACTGCATCATCAACTAGCCAGTCCTCATATGTGTCAGATTTTGTATCAGGAGGTAGATAGATGAGATGTTTTGATTTTCTATGTGCCAAAACAAACGTCTCGAAGTTCTGTGACGAAAGAAGATAGTTTGGGCTAGAGAGTTTCTCTGACGTACCACTCATATGCTTTACAAGGGAATCACGAGAAGCCATACTGAACTAAAAGTGATAAATACTATGACTTGTATGATCTGAAAACAACCAAAGTATGTGAACTGGACTGCTCACCACGTGTGGATATGACATATCCACACACATCGGAGATTGGAAGCACTTGGGGAGCCTAACACATGGCCAAAATCACCAAACAACGGCACAAGAGGGGCCGGATTGCCCCTATGGACTGACTGGAACGGCCAAGAGACTTCACTGGCGACCAGACATGCACCGATGAGGCTGTCTCTGGCCGACGACTCGCCGGAGGTGGACTGAAGTGGCTGCCGACGAGACTAGAAGGGGCAGGAGGTGTTGACGACCTTGGATCCTAAGGCAGGAGGCGTCGACAGCGTAGGACAGAGGTGCTGGAAGAGCCGACGGTCGTGGACGACGTTGCTGGAGCTGCCGGAGACGTCGAGGTTGGCCGAAACTCAGGCCAAAATGGCCTGTCAACGTCGAAACGCCTGGAGGAGGTTAAGTCAACATCGGGAGAAGGCTTGATGGGAGGACGTGGACTAGGGAGGGAGGCCGACGATCGACGGCCGTAATCAGAAAAGTTGTTGCCGACAATGGAGAGAGAAGGAGAAGGAAAAACCTAGATTTTGTACCTAAGCTCTAGTACCATCTTAGATTTGCGTCATAAAAGTGTGATTTGTTATTCCATAGAGAAAGAGTACACACATATATAGGGATATTAGATAAATGGATGTCCAATAATCCGTCTAACACACATAACCCATATACCACACTCTAACAAGTACAAGCAATGGAACCATTTAATTTTCATTAAGCCCAGGAAAGTGGAAGGACAGTGATGGAAGGACTTCAAAATAGAATATGTTACCTGTTTTCTTAAGCTTATTCCGGAAGCTCCTCTTCCTACTAAATGCTTTCTCCTGGATAAGAAAAGAAAGAATGTGGTAAAGCATCAATACAAATAAGAAAGTTTGTGCAATGTATGCTAAGAAGTCTCAGCACTTGTTTCCATGTTTCTGTCATGGTATAGGACATGAATAAATGAAGACTAAACTCATTTTATAAATAATACATTAGGACAATCATATATGGTTTTATCAACCAGAATTTTGGTAAAGTGCTATATTAATTTCCATCCTTTACCCCAGGTATCAATGAAAACCACCCCAGGTATTAATTTCCACGTGAAAACCACCTTTTCCTTTAAAAAAGCTTCTAAATTACCATTATACTTGGTGCTTGTGTAGAGTAATGAAACCATCCCTTTATCAATGAGAGGGTAACACAATAATAATGATGCTCAATACCTCTTTAGTAAGACTTATATGGTGTCCTATGATCTAGTGTAATGTTTTTATCACATATGATTTATGAAAGAATGAAACTTCAATAGTGTCACAGAAAACAAAGGTATAAATGAGGACTATAGAGGTACTGGAACTCAACTCTGGGTGTGAAACACTATCCCTACTTAGCAAAGATAAGAGCATCGTGGATCCCTAAGGAAGAAGAAAAATGATTTTAGAAAATTACCACAGGTTGACCCGATTTTTCAGATTGTCTTACTGCAGAAACCAGATCTCTATTCAATTCTGTGTACAAGCTTGTGACAATCCCATACTGACCAGCTCTCGCTGTACGCCCAATTCTATGCAGAAAATCTACAGCAGATGTTGCAAATTCTGCCTGAAGAAGAATATACATTAATGAAATGGAATAAAGTCCATACACATTCGTTATGTCATAACTTACGTGACACTAAAATCACATTAAGCTATTTTTTTTTTAACTGCATCATACAGTTACCTGCACATTGAGAGACAAAACAGCACTGTGGTATTAAATTAAAAGTTCATAGCTAGAGCTTTACTAAGGGTGTAAAAAAACCACAGTACACATATTCGGATTCAGGCCACAAAGAGCAACAGCTAAAGCCACGTAGGAAATCAAGTGAATTCGAGAACAAATTAGACGAATGCATAGTATTCTTTGGCTTAGAAAAAGCACATGGCATTGGAGATTGTGCTTCAAGTTGTTCCTTACTTCCTTTAGATCAAGCCACAAAGATTACCACAAAGTTCTATGACAAGATTGCTTCCTTTGCAGATCCAGATGTACATTAATGGTTCACGAAAGAACTGTACCTCACCTCAAACATGAAGACGTCACAGGATCAATTCCCACATACAACGAGAGCTCTAGAAAATCAGTAGACGCAAAAACCCTAAAAGGCCTCACAACGTTACTGTGTTATTCTCCATATTTAGTGGCTTCACATGCCAGAGAAAATGTGCACCAGAACAAAGAGTATTATATTAATAAATTGTCCTGCCAAAGAATGAATGAATGCATCTTCCAAAGTTGACCTTACAATTGCCTGAAAAACTCAAGAGGGGTGATCCTACAATTTAGTCCAAAATAAATCCTCCAAATTTCTGTTCTGTAATTTGTAATGGAATCTTCAGGTGAAGAGCATCAACCCTTCAAGGTAATAAACTTCAAACAAAATTGGAAACCCTCTGTGTGTGTGTGTGTAGAGAGAGAGAGATACACACCCACACATAGATATGTTGTTTTATATGGGTTTCCTGAAAGCAAAACTGAGGATATTTTGATAGGTCAAGTATGTCCTATGTAAGAATGAATCAAATCTGCAAAAGGAGTATTCAGGATGTATACTTTACATTTCCATTTTGTAGGAAAGACACTGAGCTAAAAAAATTGAATGGCAATACATACAATGACTGGAATTGAGTCTAATTACATTTAGGATAACACATTTTAAATTTGCAAGCAAACTAATAATTTACTGAATCTAAGCTAATCAGGAACCATGAAAAATACAATCAGACATGAGGATAATTCAGAAGGTATGATGTATACCTGAATAACATGTGAAATGTTAGGTATATCCAGACCACGGGCAGCAGCATCAGTGCAGACAAGTACACCACCTTTTTCTCTGAAAGAGGACAATTTTTTCATTCTTTCTTCGAAAGGACTGGCACTGTGATAACAAAGACATTCAATATCAACTTGTTGCAAGATTTTAGAAACAGATTCGGCAGCATCAACAGTATTTGCAAACACCATGGTACGATGTATGTCAGAACTAGAATCTACAGATTGCGACTTGAAACTACTTTTGACAGCATCTATGAGAGCATCCACCTGTGTGTCATCTGTAACTTCAACCCATCTCTGCTCCAATCTTGAGAAAAAGAAAACTTCCATTAAAAAATTACACTTGCATCAGAAAAAAGGAAGGACTTGAACTAATATTCAGCTCATGCATGGGTAGTAATCGAATAACTTAGAAGATGGCCATCTTCAACTAATTCATCACAATCGGATTGTGATAACCCCTTCATCCAAAGGTCCCAAATTTTAATAAACTTTTTTCAATATATTTCGACCATTAAACGTAAATGTTGTGTTCATGGTAAATACAACACTAAAAAATGCTAAATTAGAGTATGTTGTAGATTAAAGAGTGGATTAGAGGGTACTGTATCTTGATTTACACTTTTTTTAAATAAAAAGTAGGTGCCTACAGCCAAGGTCACCAAAAGCTCCTACACAAATACAGGGCAACTAACTTGTTATTGTTATACATGCTGAACAGAATGGGCTTGTTCTCATTGTGTCCTCCAGTGCAAAGATGATGTGCCAATAAATCTGGTAGACTGAACCTGACCTCTTGACTCCATGTAACTGATGGTGGTAATCTAGCCTCACTATTGATCAATGGTTGCAGATTAATCACTCTCAGCTCCATTCCCACAGGCCATGGTGGCAGTGGGCTTAAAGGCTATGTATCAGATTCAACATGTATTATGTGAGAAAATAATATAATTAAAAATCAACTACACAAAACAATGACAACACTTGCTGAATTATGCCAAGTAATTTACACTCACTTAGTGTCTCCGAAAAAATAATACAATTCAAGTGGGAAAAATTCAGTATCAACATGTGCAGGAAAATTAGAAAAAGAGCAGATCACAAATTGGCAAAATGGTATCCAACTAGGCAACTATCACCTTAGACCATGTAGCTTTAGATACTTCGAATTACAAAAGACATTATAATGCATGTACTGGCTAATATAATAGAATAAATAGATTAATAGGGCACAAACAACCTCAGCACCAATGACTTTTGCAGATTTTAATTTATTAAAATACTTTAAAGTGGGTTACAACTTACAACAAAAAATAAGAAAAGGGACTACAAAAGACTTCCTGAAGCTGGATGCTTTGAAATGTCCTTTATCTACAACCTAGTCAAAAGAAGAACCAACAACCGAACGCACATCTCAGTAAGAAGAAACTTTCAGAAATGGCTGAAACAGTGAATTCCCGGTCTATTGGAAGATTGAAAAGGGAGAGCACACGGCACACTAGCTAATGAAAACAAGAAAGGTAATACTCTGCAATTCCTATTAGTTTGATTTTAACAACCAATTTACGATAGAAAGTATCTAAGGGTTTCTGACCTGAATGTAAATTACAATAATGAAAAACAAGAGAGAAATCTTGATTCAAAACTAACAGAATAGCTGCATTATTCAATACAAAAAACTCAATGGTAGAAACGACTTGCCTAAAAGGATAAATAACAAAAATAAGTAAATTTAATAGCATTGCAAAGAAAATTGAGATGCGAACGCCACATGGTGGGGTAAAGGCATAGTGTTGGTGGTTGTAAAGAAAATGGAGACAAGATAACAGGAAATATGGCATACCTGGGATTATGACAATGAAGATAATCTCCACTGACCCAAATTGCATCAGGAAACATAAGTTTCAACACTCCCCCAGCGGTTTTCTTGCCACTTCCGGGAAGTGTAGCAGCAACAAATATGTATTGCTTGCTACGCTTATAAACTTTTCTAACCCTGCGCCAGTCATTTCCCTTTGTGTTTCTGAATTTATTCCCCTGGGTTTCAGGATCTTTGAGTATGTCATCATGATTAGCTTCATCATCTTCAGAATTGAAGCTAAGTTCCGGCATAGTGTCATCTGGAAGTTCAAAATCCATGTCAGACCTATGCCCTGTTTTTGAAGAGATGGACTCATTCTCCAACTTCAAAGATATCGACTCTTTTTGCAATTCTGAAGAAGCCAACTTGTTCTCTAACCTTGAAGAATCCTCTAAGGCCAAAGAAGTCAACTCATTCTCCACCTTTGAAGAAAAACATAACTCCTGTGCCATTTTCGACCATTGCTTTTCTTCAAAACGGAACAAATTTATCAGACGAACGATTTGATTTTGGAAGCTCCCACAGAGAAGCATGTCAGCTTCATCAAATACCTGTGATAAATGTTTAAAAAAAAGAAGAAGTCAGAATCAGTAAACTCATAATGCTAATGTTTGGTATATGAACCTTTGTAGCAATGTTCCTGGCTAAGTCCCTAAGCTTAGAGGTTCACTAAAACCTTCCACCACAATACCATCGCATAAATGGTATTTAGAACTGTTTCTTTTTTCAAAGTAAATGGCAGCAGATAGGAAACATGAATCAGGCATCAGATTTATTTTGATCAATAAAAACATCAACTTCAGTCACTTAAAATAATGTACTTGTAGTGAATATTATCATGAAAATTTTAAAAAAAAACTTACAATATATTTTACATCGCGTATGAATTCTGGCCGACGCCGTCTTCCTGCACCAAGTGCATATAGAGAATTTAAAAGAGCAGCTGGTGTTGAAACAATAATATCTGGTTGTTCAACTGGCCATCCCTGAAAAATCAAACTAAGATACAATGAGGAATCTATAAGACTGCAGCTACCTAAGGAACGACTTTTCCAGTTAGGGATTAGGGCATTTGGGTTTCACATAGCTTCTCTAATGGAAAATCAGCACAAATGCTCCTGAATCTGTGGGAAATGAATCAAAAATCTGCTAAGTGAACATGAGTCAAGAACTCATAGTCCATGCAGAAAGGGTAATGTCAGGAACGAATTTTAAAATTCATGTGAAAAAAGGGAGGTCTATAAGTCCAAAAGTTCATAAAAGATAGAAAAAGGGAGATTTTATTTAAATGCATCATACAACAAATGAAAAAAGGACGGGTAGGAGAAAATCTGCATGAATTAAAAGTAAAAAATGATCTATGTATGTATCCACTAAAACTTAATAGAAACACACGAAGTGTTTACTTCAAGTGAGATATTCATCTAATTCCCAAAGAATTTGCAGAGATTAGAGAATTACTAAAGTCTTGTCTTGTGAAAAATATTTAGAAACCAAAAATATTCAAATGAAAAACCTAGAATAGGCACAATACAACAGGATGTTTCATTTAATGGATTACTCCCAAGGCCTTCCTTGTGGCCCATAAATATTCTTTTTCTATTTTAAGTGTAATACGCTAGGGCTTCTCTCAAAATTATGTTTTTCTTTCCTCCTATAAAAGTGTGTTATGCCGTTACGCTTAGTTCATGAATTACAAAACTATTCTGCAGCAAAATGAACATCAGGTCCATAACCTGGTAGATCTTATTGAAGTTCTGCTTTATAGTCAAAATAATCATCCCTTTTCTCCCAATAAATAACCAAAACAAGGTACCTGACCCATAAAAAAAATTAGTTCCGTTCAGCCACTTCATCCCTTTTCTCCCAATAAATAACCAAAACAAGGTACCCAACCCATAAAAAAAATTAGTTCCGTTCAGCCATTTCCACAGAGTGAAGTACTACGTCTTATACAGATAAAATCTCCTTACAAAAGTTATATACTACTAGAAAGGAGGACTTACATGTTGGCCGCAAACTGCAGAAACTCTCAAGAGAGGCTCACCGTATTTGTTGCATAAAGAGTGGGCCATTTTCACCACTTGCTCACATAGCACTACATTAGGACAAAGTATAAGTGAAGCCTTGCGATGTCCAGTGACAGTTTGACCATCATCATCTTTTCCACAACGTTCCATCGCATTATATAACCTGTCAATCAATGGGACCAAGTAGCCATGTGTCTTGCCACTGCCAGTCTCTGCGGCAACAACCACATCCTTACCAGAAAATATTGAAGGAATACATGCAGCCTGTAAAGCAAGTGATAGAAATATAATTATGACCCCCATGAACTGTTATCTGACAGAATGGCTACCTGCCATTTTGAACATATTAAACTACCAAGGAACATGAAAACTCGGAAACACAACTTAGAAAAATAAGATAGGGTCTCATTCTCAGCTCCATTCCTCTTGAAGAAAAACCGTAACTATATCACGCTCAAATATAATAATGCTTTAAATTAACATGACTTCACAGTCTATTTACGTTAATTAAAATGAATCATAGTCCGCTTTTTGGTAGAGCAATTCTAGATGATGGCATTTCTTTTCCTTTCAAAATCTACATTTTTTATGCACAACTCATTGGAATGTAGCATTAGCAGATGTATGTAGCCAGACCTCTTCCTTGGAGAATCACCTGAACAAGTGACGGCCTTTGCAGGGAGATGTTGGAGAGAGCTGCGGAGACGTCATCGCAGACGCCGAGGGACTTCCAGGAAACTCCCTCTCCCGCATAGAAAGACGAAGTCGAAGAAGAAGAAGAAGAAGAAGAAGAAGAGGAAGACGAAGTTCTAGCATGACCGACTTCTCGTGCGAGCGAAGCAGAAGCAGAAGCAGCAGCTGAGAAAGCCCTAGCTCGCTGCTTGGGGGAGGAGAGGCTGTAGGATAGCGGAGGCGGGAGGCGGCGGAGGGAGGGGAGAGGCGGAGAGCGCAGGAGGTGGAAGCGGGAGAAGAGGAGGAGGAGGTGGTCGGGAGGGCGGTGCGAGAGCTTGGCGCAGATGTGGCGGTGGACTGGCGGTGGCATCGCCGCTGGAGTGGTGGTGGGAGTGGCAAATTGGTGAGGGAGGTGGTGGTGGCGGGGATGGTATGGGGTTTTGAAGAATGGGAGAAGGTACCAAACGTGGTTCTCAAGCTGGTTGGCTCACCAGAGTTGCGAACTAGGACAAGGTTTGGCTCATGATTAATGGATTGGGTCTAAATCTAGCCGAATCGTTGAAGATGATCGGATCTGTAGACTAACGTTGTGTCATATTTCGAGATTTTAGCTTATGGTTTTTTTTACATGAGCTAAGTTCTGATGAGAAGCTCATCTATTCTAACTTTTAACGTTTATGAAATTTATATAACATCAACTCTAAGTAAGTAATAGCTTCTATACTTAAGCGATTGTATTTTATCATTTGGTTCAGATTTCGGAATCTAAACCAAACGACTTTAGCTTCTTATCAGATACCCAAACATTGCCTTGAATTCAAGTTTGGTAAAAGTCAAAAATTTAAGAAACTGATATTCAAATTTGCTTTCTTCTAACACTTTTATGTTCTTTTTTTTTAATGATAATATAATTACATTAATATCTCATTTGATTAAGAGTACTACCACCAAATGATCAATTAAAATAACAATGTTTTGGATTACAAGTCTTAGAATATGAATCCCATAAGAGTAAGGGATAATAATAAACTATAATGCTACTATTGTCTCAAAAGATTTAACTGAATTACATAATCTATAAGTGATAAATAGATATATTGGAATAATACTTGACTATGTATACCACCATTAATTAATAAAAATTGATAATATTTTAATTACAGATAGTCAAAATCTTCCATCTCTAATAAGAAAGGAGGCGAAGATACCAAAATAAACTCACGGAAGTCTTTAGTGCCAAATTAAAGAACAAAAAACTTTATCAAGGAGAAAGTGACCGAACTTATCTCAAATACTAAATAGCCTTAATCACCAGACCTACTAGCAAGAGACGCACCCAAATCTAAGGCAAGATCAGTTGAATTGTTAAGGTCTTCGGTTGCAACACTAAAATCAATAAAAGGATTTATACATGTTGTAGGATCAAATGGCTTCTTTAGAGGAGGTGAATAAATAATTTTTATCTTATTATTCAATTTTAATTTTCCTTAAGCAAATTACAATAGAAGGAAAATGTAATCACAGAATAAAGATAATAGACAGTGAATAGTGTTTAGTGATTTATAGTGGTTCAACTAATTCTACTATAGTTCACTCTTTAAGTTCCCTACTTGAATTTTTCCCTTTGTTTAATTACAAAAAATTACAAATAGGAATTGCCTCTCCTACGGCACAACTCGCGATCCCTTCTCCTATTCGGAGAAGAACACAGTTCAACTAGATTGCAACAGTAGCTTTTACAACTCTTTTATAAACGTCCAACACTTACCAAGCTTGATGAAGTCTGAATAGTATCTTAAAATGGCTAGGGAAAATACAAATGATGTGAATTTTGCTCAAGACTTTTTATACTAGTAATATAATAGCTATAAATGCTTAGGTGTCCTTCTAAGGTATTATTATACCATAATTTATAATGTTAAGTTCAACTCTAATTGTGTCTAACAACTATAATTTTTTTTGTCGGATAATTTATAAATTCTTCGGTTGACCAAAATATACAACGATCAAGTAATTTAGTATGCCGAATAAATTCGATTGACCGAAAATTGTTTAGTACAATCTGTTCAGATTTTGTTAACCGTTAATCTTAATTTTATATTCATTTTAAATTTCGATATGTCGATGGAATTCGGTATTCTGTTTTTGACCTTGATTCTATATTTTCTTTTAATATATTTTAAAGGGTATTCTTATGGGTATCTCTAACTTCTTAGAATAATGACTTATAATGGGAGATCATTACACTCCTAGAAACTACATCAAGAAAGATAATAAAAAATTACATCAATGTTTACATTACATTAAAATGACAACTTTACCCTTGAGTCTGTCTTTTGTTTTTCCTCATGTCTTCTAGTCATTTTCTTTGAAGTATCTCTTGGAAACTTGTCTTGTTTGTATGTCTTGTCTTGTTTCTTCATATCTATTTTTGAAACATTCATCTTGATATTTGATAGACTATTCTTATTCATGATATTGAAAATATTCATGAAATCCATATTATTGTCATCAAAATTAAATAGATAATATCATTATTCTAACATATGCATTGATGGCTTGTGTTGTCTAAACTTGGTCTCAATCATGCTACATTTGCTAGATGACTTGAGAAATAGTTGAAGTTCCTAACCCTTGCCCTGTGAGAAGGTTATCTACCTAATAAGACGTAAGATGTCATATTTGATAGCTAAGTGATTAAAGACTTCTACTTTATTGTCTAAAAAGTACAATATTTTTAATAAAACCATAAACTCCATGGGATTGCAAGAATGTGAATATTCTAATCTTTCAAATTAATATTAAAGATCTGAATATTATTCAGAAAAAGGATATTGAACCATGCAAAAAATAAATAAAATCTATGTCTTCTATTCATGAATGACATGTTTACAGATGAAAACAATCATTCTTCACTGGTTATGTCATAAACACACGTGCATAATCACCTCGAGAAGAGGCGGTAAAAGAGAATTCGACGGGAAGTATTAGTCGACACCGGTAAAAGGTCAGAGATTACGTGCCTTAGCCCTTAGATCAAGGAGAAGAGGCAGAATAAGAATACGATCTAAAGGCAGAGGAAGAGTACGATTTCATATAACACAAGTAGAAGAGTATTTTCATCACATCGTACCTTAGAATTGACATTTAATAATGGAAGTGTGAGAAGATGAAGGGGTTACTAAAATGTACTTGACATTGCTTAATTATTTTTAAATCAATAAAAGGCGTAGCTTAGAATCCAATTCCAGGGTCAGGAAGAGAACACGAGTCTGTTAGCTCTGTGGAGGAACACCAATCGACTGTACTCGTGGAGAAGACGGCGGACACATGGCTCCTATTCGCCCCATCTCTTCCTTCTCGAGTTCTTCCACCACCACGCCACCACCCATTCGCTGCTTGATTCGGACGAGCAGCATCAATGGCCTGCAGCAGAGCAGCCTGCGTCGGCGTGTGCCGACGGGCCGCTTTCCACCGTCTTCCGCTTGGCTTCGCCCGATTCCCATCCGCCACACCTCCTGCGCGCACGGCCTCCCCTCATCCTAAAGGAACCGTGGCTTTCTCCCGCCACCGCCCTCATGGTAACGTGCACTTCGTCTAGGTCCCACCTTTGAACTGTAGCAAACCTGAATGTTGATTTCACGGAAATTAGTTATATTGCAGCATATGAGAATCGGAGAAATCGGGTTGGAGTAGTTTGTCGTAGATAAAAATATGATTTTCGTTGCATTTAAACGATGTGTGTGTTGAAGAAATAAAGGTTTCTGCTCTTCGCTGATGATTTTGAGTCCGAACCTCAATGATGTGTATATGTATGATGTCGGAGATTGTCCTTCTGCATGGTGGACCTGCAAATGTGAGACGAAGGATGACACTCATGTAGTATTATTAAATAGGGTGATTCTTGTTACATGGGCTGCTTGGATTAATGGTAACTATGCTTTAAGGACGTTCTAGATATCGAAACTTCAAGTCTCCGCACCTAGGGATTTGCTAGTTACTTTGCATATTTTCACCTTAACAAACACATTTCCATCATAGACCTATTGACCAATTACAATTTTCTTAATTCCTAACTAGGTTTGGGCCTTGGGCCTTGGGAACAGTCAATTAGGAACAATGGAGTATAAGGCATTACACTCTAGGTCACGTAATGGTTCACATTGCATTCAGCATGATCACAGAAGATGACACCTCCTTGCTCCCTAAGCTGGACATCTTACGGACTGCTTTACGGCTAGGTGTAAGATGATTCAAGGCCAAGTTGTCAGCATGATCACAGAAGATGACACCTCCTTGGTCCCTAAGGTAGACATCTTACGGACTGCTTTACGGCTAGGTGTAAGATGATTCAAGGCCAAGTTGGTTTTGGAGTGGGAGTTGAAGAGGCTATTGTTAACATGATTAAGATTACGAGCTTTTGAAATTTGGATAAGTTACTTTGATGCCATGTAATCTCATCTATAAAAGGGGATTTCATGTCTTAATTCCTGACTACTACGAGATATTATAGACTCTTCGAGAGAGTAGAGAATTTTGCATGTTGTTCAGGTTTCTAATTCATCCTTTCTCTCTTGTTATCAAAGTTCGGTGGTTGTGAAGCAGTTCTGCAGAGAGGATGTCATCGGAGCATTCTTGTATTTTGCAACATATTATGCCTCCATCCAGAACTTGCTGGTACTTGGGAGTGGATCCATGAGAGGGTCAACTATCACTTTGAGCAATGATACTGTCAGTGATGTCTTCATTCTAGTAGGTTTGTTGTTGTTTGTGCTTTTGTATTTGTGGAGTATTGCTTGGTAGTCATTAGTTTTTTTTTCCGGAGATAATCAAGACGTCTTCAGTACTTCATGAACAACAATCTCAAAGTGGGATCTCTTCATGTGGATTGAAGTCATGGACGACCAGATGAAGCTTTTAGGTCACGACTTCGTTAAGCTTGACAAATTCAAGGGATCCAACCACACATGGAAGCACAAGGTGCTATTTGCTTTGGAGTTGATTAGGGTAGATATGTTCTTACTGGACCCATGATGGTGTTGATGAGGATGCATTGATGTGAGTTTGGCTAAAGGCTTATAATGCATTGCAGATCTGGAAAAGGATAACTCCTTGCTTTAGGGTATATTCTCAGCAACTTTGGAAGATAACTTGGTAGAATCCTACATGATGGAGGAGGTTGCAAAAGAGTTTTTGGTCATCAACTCATTCAAGAATAGGAATGTATAAGTTTGACCATATGGAAAATGAAATCTTAAATGTCATCGCAAAAGAAAGAAACCAAGCCTCCCTAAGCGAAAGACAGCCTAACTGCTGATGAAGAAGTTCTGAGCCCGCTGGTGGTTTGTTTAGGAGTAGACTGGTCAACTAAATAAAGCTCCAATTTTGCAAATGGTTGGGTGACACGTCCTGTAGTCCTGTTCACTTGTGGATATTTGGTTTTTGGAATATGTTGTGTCTCATAAATCCAAAGAGGATAGGAGGAGTATTAATAATGAATTATTTGGAGGGTTATATCTTCAACAACCTTAGATAAATGATGTTACCCTTTTAATCCATTTGGTAAGAAGAACCTTGTATCAAGTCTCTCCTGCTAACAACTCACGTATAACTTCAATATTACAAGAACATTTACATTGCTTGCCCTTGATGTGTAAATCTTCCCAAAAAAAATGTTGTATTGGTGCCTTTTCAAGATAAATGTTTTAATTTTTGATTTCGATTCTTTTAATGAGAAATGTCTTTTTTTTTTCATCTAAGTGTCTGTGACACTTCAAATCTCGAGAGAATGTCTTAAGTAGCGTTTGGTAACGTTTATGGAAAACAGATTATTTTCATAAATAGTGTTTTTAAAAAAGTTAATCTTTATAGTTTTTTATAATCAACTTATTCGACAGTTTTTATGTACAAACAAAAAACTAGCTTAATGAAATAATTAGGCGTAAAAAAATATATTTGGTTTAATTTTTCAGAAATAAACGCTTTTTTTCATAAGCTGATTCTAATAATCGTTACCAAACGGACCCTTAGACTAGAATATATTACAATTACATCTAGATGTCTTTGTTAGAGTTATATGTCTACGTAAATCTTGGTGTTGTTCTTCTGTTTCTTCCTGCTTTTCTTTCCTTTATTTTGCTTCTGCTGCGGTTTTCTCTAACAGTAGGTCAGACAGTAGTGGACGTTCCAAATGCTTACACTATGGATGAATGGGACATCGAGCAGATCGATGTTGGGATCTGATTGGCAGACCACCGACAGTGCATGTAGAGTCACAATCAGTGGCTTCCATCAACGATAAGCAGACTTTTACTATGTCTCAGGCTGACTACGAGCGGCTCTTACAACTAAATGTCACTGACTCCGTTGTCATTGCTACACGAGCAAGCCCCTCAGGTACTAATGCTCTCATTGCATCCAGGGATCTATCTGGGATCATTGATTCTAGTGCCTCCTCTCATATGTCAGGTACAAAAAATTTGTTTACTTGTTTGTCTCAGTTTTTTGATATTCGATCTGTGGTAATTGTTGATGGTCAATCCTATCCTGTATCAGGAGAAGGAGTTGTGCAAGCCTCTTCACAACTTTCTTTTGAAAATGTTCTATTTGTGCCTAATTTCCTTGTTAATCTTGTATCAATTAGTATCATTATCCAACAATTATGTTGTTATGTCACTTTTTTTTTCCTTTCCATTGTATTTTTCAAGATTTGCAAACAGAAAGGAAGATTGGTTTGAACCGTGAGTAAGGAAGTGGTGTGCACTTACTGATTAGCGATGATATACCTCGAAGGCTTGCGTTTGTGGCATCCATTTCTGAGCCAGCTTCATTGTAGCATGTCCAGTTAGGTCACTCGTCCCACCAGAAGCTTACCTTGGTCTTTTGTTTCTCATTTTGATTGTGAGTCGTGTTAGTTAGGTAAACACCATCGTGCTTTCTTTAAACATTTACGTCTTGTATCGAGTCAGAGTATGTTTGAATCAGTTCACTATGATATCTAAGGTCTGTCTAGAGTTCCATTAGTGTTTGATCATAGATATTATATTGTTTTTATTGATGATTTTTTGAGAGATCTTGGCTGTATTTACTTAAAGACCATAGTTATTTTTGATATTTTCAAAACTTTTCTTACAGAAATAAAAAATCAGTTTGATGTTATTCCAAAATTTGGTCTGTCTAGAGTTCCATCAGTGTTTGGTTATAAATATTATATTATTTTTATTGATGATTTTAAAAAGTGTCTTGAGTGTATTTACTTAAAGACCGTAGTCATATTTTTGATGTTCTCAAAATTTTTCTTATAGAAATAAAAAATCAATTTGATGTTATTCTAAATTTTTTGCGTACTGATAATGTCTTGGACTTTGTTTAATATACAGTTACATCTCATTATGCTTCCTTAGGGATTATACATCATACCTCGTGTCCTCACACTTCACAATAAAATAAGGTTGCCAAGCGTAAACATAAACATATATTAGATGTTACTCGTACACTTATGTTTCATATGGGTGTTCTAAAATCTTTGTGGTTGGATACTGTGCTCAATGCCACTTACCTTATAAATCGAATGCCATTTGCTCCACTTAAAGGCAAGGTTCTACTTCACCGTCTTCGACCAGATACAACTCTGTTTTCTATGATTCCTTATGTTTTTAGGTGTGTGGCATTTGTTCAGAATTTCATTTCTGGTCTGGATAAACTGTCTCTTAGATCCATTAAGTGTATGTTTGTAAAGTACTCCAAAACATAAAAGGGGTTATTGTTGTTTTCACTCTCCTACTCGGAGATATTATGTCTCTACTAATGTCACTTTTTTTGAATCCACACGTTATTCTGATGAACCTACACCTTCATTTGAGTTTGTCCTCCTTCCATCTCTTGCTGAGCCTCAACATATGTCTCCAGATCTTTCTCCTCCCTTGTAGGTATACAGGCGACGGTAGGTCATATCAGTGCTTTTCACAATTGAATCAGTCTCTTCTGTAGATGCAAATTCGTCCTCCAGTTCATCTGATTTTCCTATTGTTTCTCGTAAAGGTATCTGCAATTGCACTGTTCACCTTATTTTCAATTTTGTGTCATATGATTTTTTTCACCCTCGTTTTTGTAGTTTTGTTTTGTCCCTTTCTACTAAGTCTATTCACAGAAATAATTAGGAGACACTAATCATTTCCTCACTAAAAAATTGCGATGGATGAGGAGATTGCTGCTCTAACTAGTCGTGACACTTGTAAGTTGGTGATCCGCATTGTAGGAACTATAATGGTCACTTGTAGATGAGTTTATACTATCGAATACAAAACTGATGGGAGCATAGACAGATATAAAGTCAGATTAGTTGCTTATAGGTTTACTCAGACTTATGGTATTGATTATACTGAGACTTCTCTCTTGTAGCTTGTTTCAATTCCATCAGAGTTATACTATCTCTTGCCATCAACTATTCTTGGGATTTATATCAGTTAGATGTCAAGAATGTCTTCTTATATGATGATCTCACTGATTCTGTACTTATGGAGCAACCTTCAGGTTATATTGCTTAAGAGGATGATCGAGTATGCAAACTAAAAAAGGCAATCTATGGTTTAAAGCAGAGTCCTCGGACATAATTTGAGAAGTTCAATCAAGTGGCTATAACTGGTGGATTTCAAAGGTGTATGGTTGATCACTTAGTCTTTTACGGGAAAATTACTTATGGATGTGTTATACTAGCAATATATGTGGATGATATTTTAGTGACAGGAAGTGATAAAAATGGGATTACAGACATTAAAAAGCATCTTAAAGTTCATTTTGCCACCAAAGACATGGGAAAACCACAGTATTTCCTTACTATTGAATTTGCATATGCAAATAGGAAAATATCACTGTCCCAGAGAAAGTATATTCTAGATATGTTACAGGAGGCAGGCTTTTTGGGGTACAGGCTAGAGAGTATTCCAATTGAGTAGACACCGGCATGATACTAGTTCAGATTTGTTAAAAGGATTCCAGTCAGTACAGATAATTGATTGAGAAATTCATATATTTAACAATGACTCGGTCAGATATCTCTTATGCAGTTAATTTACTGAGTCAATTTATGCATGAGTTAAGGAGTTTACATTGGATTGAAGTGCTATGTGTTCTATCTTATGTTAAAGGTGCTCTAGGTAGAGAATTAGTCTACAGGAGAAATGGTCATGAGAAGATCAGTGCCTACTCAGATTCAGAATATGCAATAGACTCGGGAAACAGAAAATCAACATCTAATTTCTGTACTTATGTAGGAAGGAACCTGGTCACTTAGCGTAGTAAGAAACATAACGTGGTGTCAAGATCTAGTGCAGAAGCAGAGTACAAAGCTATGGCTCAAACAGCTTACGAGATGATGTGGATCAAGTCACTTTTGATGAAGCTTGGTTTCAATGGTGAGCAACCTATACCTATGTACTGTGATAATCAAGTTACCATCTTTATTACAAATAATCTCACATTTCATAAGCACACGAAGTACAAAGAAGTTAATTATCATTATGTAAGAGATCTTGTGATGAAAGGGATTGTCATTACACCTTACACTTAATCATCAGAGCAGTTTACCGATATCTTCACAAAGGGATTAGGTGTGGGTATTTTTCAGTCTTTATGTAACAAGCTGGGTATGATTGATATGTATGCTTCGACTTGAAAGGGAGTGTTAGAGTTATATGCCTATTTGTGTGTGGATTATGTTACTAGTTAACTGGATTTTTGGATATCCATTTAGCTTAGGATGTTTAGTAGACCTTATATATATGTAACTTCATACAACATGCAATAGAGATTTTTTCCCTCATACTTTCTACTTCTTACCGTCTTAAAAAAAGAAGTACTCATTGAATGAGAGAGTAAATGCCATTGCTTAACTTGATATAAGTAGGTTATGTATTTCTAGGCACCTCCCAAACAAAAAGTTAGAGAATCAATTTTGCATGTACATGTGTGAGTAGTAAGGAAATGGTAATACATTCAACTACTTGTGTCCTCTATGACATTTATAGTTGACATTGGGCTTGCAAATTCTACTTTTATTACCTTAATTACAAACAAGGAAGGGGCAGTGGATATTGGGGATTTTCGTCCTATTAGTTTGTCAAATGGTGTTTACAAAATTGTTGCTAAATGCCTTGCTGGAAGATTGAAACTGCTACTGGCAGATCTTATTGCTGAAAAATTGTTGCTGAATGCCTCCCATTTGACATGATAACAAACGGAAGAATATAGAGAATGGAATTACATTTGTTCAATTCTTTTGGAGAAACAAAGAGTAGATCAAAACCCAAAAGAATTACTGAATTACATGATCAAGGACAACATATTTATATTCCAATCTGCACAATCTAATTAGTTGTCCGATTGTTCTTTCATTATTGTCATTACATTTTTTTACTTCTGGAGTATCAGTTATCATGCATTATTCTTGTTCTCTTACTGATTCTTTTGCCATTTTCTTATTATGTAGGCTTGAATTTTCGAGCTTCTGGAATACACCAAGAAGCCATGACTGATTCCACACCTTCATCAAAAAAAGATGATGTTGCATCTGAAAGGTGGAGGATTAAAATGCTTTTCGATGGAGAATGCCCACTTTGCATGCATGAGGTCTACTTTATCACTTAATTGTGTACTATAACGTCCTTTTTCCAAAATGACTTGTAATGGGTTTCAAATGGTTCAACTATCAGGATGAACTATCATGGTCAGATGTCTTGTTGCATTCGGTTCATATGTGCCATGTAGATTACTTTATGCACAATTCATATGGAGCCTAGAAATGCTTGCTTTTGTGTTATAAGGTGTTGCTCCAGAATTATTTTTTTCTAAAGTTGCAGTATGCTTGTAACAAAATCCAACTTGCATAACTCGTTCCCAGTTTAGACACACTTATTCAGAAAAATTGATTTATATACTGGCACATTGTTCACATGTGATGTATTTGCTTTGTTTTGCCAGGTAAATATGCTGAGAGAAAGGAACAAGATGTATGAAACTATCAAGTTTGTGGATATTAGTTTAAAGGATTACAAGCCTGAGGACAATCAAGGTGTTGATTATGAAATGGTATGCTACTATTCTTTGAACTTAGTATCTGGATCTTTCAAGTTTTCTACCCACATTGGAAGAACATACTGAAGTTTCCTTCGTAAGAAGAAAACTTCTTGTGAACATAAGTCCAAGATGGGATTTCTCTTTTGAGGCACATTTTATCAAATTATGGAAGCTAATGATGTCAACCTTCTAACTATTGGTAGTAGAGCTTTTATCCTTGGTGTGAATAACATCGGCAGGAGACGTACATCTCACATGTCCCAACACTGTCTAGGATTAGGGCCTTTGTGGCCCCCAACTTACCACATACATAAGGACTGGTACCAAGGATTTAGCTCAACATGCAAGTGAGTGGTGGCTATTTTGTTTACTGCTCATGAAGCAACATGAGTACTGCACTTAGCAGTAGAAATGGTTTAGACAAGAATTCAAAAATCTTGTTTAGTCATAGTCAAGAACAAATCTATGGAAAACTACTTGACAACTTGGATAACCTACCCTGGGAAAAAAAGCCCAATATCGCCCAAACTTCATATGATTTGAGCAGGGAAAGAAATATAGACCAATATAACAGCTCGCAGGCACAAAAAATTGAAAAAGCAAGCGGAAACATGATCATGATCCCCAATTGAATGATCAATAACTAGTTTAACTGGTTAACTAAATGAAATTCTGTACTTGTAATCTGCCAAAACGCAAAGTAAAACTTACAATGGACTCTCATTTTGTAATTAAAATAGTTTATATAATATATGCTCTAGTTTATTATTTGTTTCTAACAATTTATTATGATGTTTAGGCTATGGGAAGAATCCATGCAATCCTTTCTGATGGAACTGTGGTTAGAAATGTTGAAGTATGATATTGAAATTTATTTGTTTTTTATTATTTCAGTGAATTCGTGGAATCTGAGGATCCTGTGCTTCTTTTCCTACTTCACTTTATCTTTGCCTATTTGTCGTGCACTCATGCTGATGAAGGATTTTCATACATGGTTTGATTTTGCATGTTTTTTATTTGTGGAGAAAAAAGGAAGAATAGAATATGCATGCATCAAGAGACCTTGTGCTCTTTTTACATAGGGTAGGAAGTACAATAGGAAACATAATCAAACTAAGAAACATTGTTATACTAGGAAAAAGATAAATTTGATGCCCTAGTTCTACCCTAAGACTCGTCAAGATTGAAAATATATATCAGTTATGCTCAGCTTGTTATATAGAGTACAAAGATTTTTGCTAGCTAAGACTTAAGAAGAGAAATCATGAGTCTGATCCTCATCCAGTAGGAGCAGAAATCATTTATTTTATAGAAATTTCTTTAACAAATTGATATTCGACCTCAACATGCTTGGTTCTCCTGTGAAAAATCAAATTGCTTGCAATTAAATTGACATCTTGTTTACCGTAGTGCATAGTCATAGAATCAGCCGATCACAAACCTTAATGCCAAAACCAATTAACAATGTCTTAATCCACATTAGTCCACAAACAGAATGAGCCATAATTCTATACTCAACTTCCACATTGAATCTAGCAACAAGAGCCTTCTTACTCCATTGTGCCACTTGATTACACCAGTGCAATAATCAGATATGGATCTCCTATCCTTTGTGAACCCACATAATCAACCTTAGACTATTAAAGTAACCAACACCGTCTAGGTTTCCTTGATGTCTATAAATAAGCCTTCATGTGGGACACTCATTTATACATGTCAAGATTCAAGAGGAACTTCATAGTTAGGATTCTTAGGGGTTTCCTTAAACTGTCCAATGACTCCCGCATCAAAACCAATATATGCATGGGTTATTGTGAGATAGATCAACTTTTTGACAACGTACCTATACCTTGTGTTGTCCTAAAACACCTCCAATTCTTCATCCCACAAAAAAAAAAGTGCTTTAGATCCTGCTCCATAGGTGTGGCTGCAACTTTGACACCTAATAGTATAGTCTCTTGAAAAGGATGTGTGACATACTTTCTCCGAGAAAGTATGACTCCTTGTATACTACAATCATGGTTCCAAACACCAATATTTCGCGACACATGTTGAAATCCTAATATATGGACGACACGATATTTGCATGTATGTCTAGATGTTTTGGATTTCGATGGCCTATGTAGGCCAAGTCGATTCATATCATCCAAGTTGGTCGTCATAGGGTATTTTTTACACTTAGAAGGACCTAAGTCGACTGACATGGCTTGTTTATAAGCCAACATCTGGGGCAGTCCTCAGTATGACTCTACATCTCCAACACTTAGGTGTTCTCTTATCTATATTTTCTCTTTATATCAAATATTATAAGAATTCTTCATTTTAAACATATACTTAGTATTTTTAAGTATGATTTATACATTTATTAAGCATTTTTAGGCATTATTTATACATTTATTAAGTATTTTTAGGTATTATTTATATTTCAAGATATTTGTATTAAGTTTATGTAGTGTATTTTAATGTGATACATGTTTGAGGATGTAAATTATTGTTTTCTTTAGCTTTTTCTAGAGTTTTAAATTGAAATTCAAAGTTTTTCCATGGACTCATAAATTTACCGTATTTTGGCCCAACGTGAAACCGAGATTTCAAACTATAGCTACAATGCATCTCCATCCCAAAGAATGACCTTAGTTACCTCATAATCTGGGTGAAAAGTAACTTCTTCATGTACAAGTAGTTCTTAGTGTTCACAATATCTTTAGTATCACTATAAAAGAGCAATATATCGTCAACATACACAGAGAATAAAAACACCAGTGCAATTCTTGCACACCCACACACGCTCAAATCAGCATGACCTTCTTGTAAGGCAAAAAACTTGACTGAATTTGTCAAATCATGCACTAAGGCTTTGTTTCAGGTCATAGATGGCTTTCCTGAATTTGCACACTATTATATCTCCTTTAACAACAAACTCTAATGGTGGTTGCATGTAGACAAACTCGAGGTCACCGTTAGGAAAGCAATCCAGTCATGAACTCACGACTCACAGCTGATAAAAGCACATGAGTTGAGGTGCTCCATGGGAGAGAGTTTCAAAGTTCATAGGTTTGAATGAAGCACTTTCCCAAACATTGTTTATTGAATAGATTTACAAAGCCATTTGATTGTATTTCGGTAAATACTCATAGTTAGACAACTACGTGTGTTCAAGCACAAGTAACAAGACCATGCACCTCTTGAAAGCACTGCAAACATTTCCTTTTCCTTAGTGTGTCTCCAGGTTGAGTGCTACAAGGCTTCTAGATAGGTCTTAGGGATAGAGCCAGATGACAATGATAAAGCAAACCGGCAAAAAAGACGGTCAAGATAATCAAAAGGAAAATTGAACAAAATAATTAATTCGGTATATGACTATTACTCCAATTGGGAGGCTGTGGGTTCTAATCTTAATGGCTACAAAACTTTTATATTTTAAAAAAAGAGGTTGATGCAAGAGCATTGACCTTTTCAAAGAGAAATATTTCAAGAGGAAGAGGCTCAAAATGAGGAGATAGACTTTCCGCATGATCCGGTGGGAGGGGTCATGGTCAGCAACAACAAACCCTGCAAAGGCACATCTGTAGAATTTGTAGGAGAAGTACCACGAAAAAATAAGGGAACCATGAGCTAATGACCACATAAAAAGTAAGAGTAGAGATTGCTTAGAAAAAATAAAGTGTGTTCTCAAAGAATGTGACAACTATAGAGACAATGTGTAGGATCAAAACAATGGCACTGCTTTTGAGTACAAGAGTATCCTAGAATAAATTAGCATGATTTGTATCAAAAGAATGTACAGAACAAGCATATCCAAAAATACAAGGATTTACAGAAGTGGAATCTAAGGACTTCGTGTTCAGATGATGGAAAATGATTGAACAGTTAACGGGCAATGAGTATAGCATCCCCCTAAGAGATCTTGGGAACATGCATATGAATCATCATGGTGTTAGCAACCTTGAGCAAGTGACGATGTTTGCATTTGCCAGCACCATTTTATTGGGAGGTATGAGCACAAAAAGTTCGTTAAATGATGCCATGGGAAGTACACAAAAATTGCTAGCCAGGTTTCATGTATATCATGCATTGTCTATGAAGATAAGATGATAATTGTATCCTTATTTCTTGATAAAAAGATTAAAATACATTAGAAGCCTCATAATGTTCTTTAAGCAAATGAGCCCATGACATACAAAAATCGATAAAAAATAAACTATCTAAAACCAGACAGTAGAAATACAGCAAGAGCCTTAGACAAAGTAGAGATCCTGCAAGGACCTTGGACATCTAAATGAACTAACTCGAAAGAAGTAGAGCTTTGATTAACGAAACAATTTGGAAATAACAACCTATGCTTCTTGCCTAACTAGCTAGCCTCACAACTCAAAAGAAGGAAATATGAAATAACAGATTTAAGCTCCCTCAGCTTTTGAAGCAGTGGATGATCTAAATGGAGACTCTACTAAGTGGTGAGTGGTGACACAGCTGTGGTCAAGGCTGCTCTAACAGGTGGTAGCCCTACATCAAAGCAGTTGAGATGCTCAGACTAACATTCATCAGCAATCATCCTCAAGTTTGTAGGCCCTGACGAGCATAGTGAGAAGGAAAGAACATCTCTGAAGGCTTTTAGCAAGTTTAATATTTAAGCACAAAAAGAATAAAATCAAGAGACATGGAGGAGGAGGCAGAAACAAGAAGGTTAACAAGAAATATAGGTACAAAAGGAATAAAATCAAGAGATATGGAGGAGGAAGTGGAAATAATCCTCCTAAGAAATTGAGAATACGTACTTTACCTTACAATGGAGCATGAGAGACAACATATGATGATAAAGAACTGTCACCTTAACTATACACCCATATTTCTCTCTAGCCAAGAGAACAGTGTCAGCAGCAGAAGTTTCGAGCAGAGTAGTAGCTCTAGAGTTAAAAGGCTAGAGTAGCCATGTTAGGTTTGTCAAACTCGGTGGCTCACAAGAACTGTGTGGGACTGGATGATGCAGCATGTGGACATTGATGTGCTAGAGCCACATGAGCAAACTGCACAGTGCATTGGTGGCATGCTTTAACTGTATTGGACATGCAAAGAATGTGGGCAATGGATCTGTGGTTGCTACTGTCAGAGTAGTGGGGGTGCATCAAGAGAGAGAGAGTCAGAGAGAGGGAGAGAAGAATGAAGGCATAAAGAGAATTCTTAGGTTAAGATCATTTCTGATATGGTGTAAAGATAGAGGAAATATAGAATATGCATTGATCAAGCCTTACCATCTTTACATAGACGGTAGGATGAGCGTGCAATAGGAAACATATCTTGAAATATGCCTAATAAGAAAGAGATGATCTAATTATCCTAATTCTACTCAACAATATTAGTAATTGATAATCATAAACCTTCCTCTGTTGATGATCTCTGGGTATCGCCACATTGCTAAATAAAATGCATGACTTCATAATTTATTTAATGAAGTGTCTGGACCACATATAATTTTTCTATAAGGGCATGGCACCAAGTTTCTTCAACAGCTGGTTTGAAAACCACATGTAGTTCTTATGTCTTACGTTAAATACTTAGGTAAGATATATGTGTAATACAGTAACCACGGTCCATCTTAATTCTGACAATATATGTCAAGTGAAAACCAGGAATAGTGTGAAATTCATGCATTAAATAAGTGAATTTTGTGTTTATTATCTGTGGATATTAACATAATGTCATTCATGGTAGGCAATTCATAAACAATAGCTAAGCAGTATAGATTTACAGAGTTCAGAAAGAACTCTTGTTTATCTGATTATTCTACATATAAATGACATTGAGCTGGCAATATTTAGGTATTTCGAAAGTTGTACGAGGAAGTCGGCCTTGGATGGGTTTATGCCATTACAAAATATGAGCCTGTAAGTTTTGCTCTTGTTCAAATGCAAGCTTTGCACAACATCTTTATGTTTTATGATAAATCAGTACGGTAACATGCTTTCTATGGGTTTATGCCATTGCAAAATATGAGCCTATAAGTTTTGCTCCTATATTAATACAAGCTTTGCACACACATCTTTCTGTTGTTCATTTAGTGACAAGAGTACTCTCTCATTTTCCATTTTTCCCTTTTATTCCCTTTTTAGCTTAGGTGGGACACCAAGATATTGTTTTTAAAGCATCTAAAGTCCACAAAAAAGGAGTGCCTTATTTTATTTAGGTTATCTTTATTTGATTAAATTTATTCAAATTAGGTGAAGATTAACTTAGTAAGGTAACATAAATAATTAAATACTCATTAATTATCAGAAGAATTCATTGAATACTCGTATCCCTTATTATGTAAATGTTTATAGTAAATAATATTTTTTTATACTGAACAATATTTACTCTTTCTACATCAATATTTTTTACAGGTTGCTACCATAACCAGTGCAGTCTATGGTATTTGGGCAAAATACCGTTTGCAGATTACTGGTCAGTGTTTGCCTTTTTACCAAGTTTGCTTACAAGGTTCTGCAAATTTATATATTTCCATTGAGGTGTATTTGTAGATACACTTGCTTACTAGGTTCTGTATATGATTTTCTCCCCTAGCATGTCCCAGACTGACGGAACCTTATGGTCTCTGTCTATCATGCCTATTATAACCTCAAGTTTGACTGACCTATTTGTCTTGATCACCTTTTTATTGTGTGTTAAAGATGAAAATTATGTTTGCATGATTGGATAAAGTTGTTGCTTTATATGTATATGACTTTGGAAAATGTGGACTATCAAGCATTTTCTATTCACTTGTATGAGCATCCATTAGAATGTGCATTCTCTGATAAAAACTGTTGTTTGGAGGGTAGTTTGCAAATTGTTTACATTGCTAATTTTGTTTCAATGTTTTCTGATTTTAGTGCTCAAATTATTTTTTCCACAGGTCGTCCTCCTTTGGAAGAAATTCTGGCCTCAAGAAAGAAAGAATCGGTATCAATACTACTACTCTGCACTCCAATTTCATTTCATTCATAGTCTTGAGGTTATGAAATGTATTAAAAATGGATTAAAGATCATCTTTCGAGATTTCCTGTTGTCACTGATGACTTGCCAAATATGTTTCATTCTAACTGTTATGTATGACTTTTCGATACCGATGTTATGTATTTTAGTGGAATGCTGTAACAAAAAGGTGTTTTACATATGTTAACCGTGTTAGGAAGGTATTTATACCCTAATCTATTAAATATGAATTGATACTGTCTTCTGGATGATATCAATGTCCATATTCCTATTTAGAATTTTAAAACAAGTGAACCCTTGATCTCTCTATTTCTCCTCTATTTGCTGTCTCTCATATTTATTAAAACAATTAAAATAAAATAATTGGGATAAAAAAAATCAAATGTGAAGGTCATTTAAAGTTTGAACAAAATCTTTGTTAAATGGCCTTATATGAATGTGGCATACAGTCAATTTTTCGTTCAACAGTAAAGTTGTATGGTTTCTAAGCTCTGCATGCCATAAGTTTATATTTTAAAATTTTATCTTTATTGTAGTAAATTAGCACTTACGGTTTCTTTCTTACAAATAATGCTGAGTATTTGTAATTTTACATTTCAAGCAATGCTTAACTTGTGGACTTGTCGTTTAAGACAAATAGGAATGTTAAATATGGCTTACAGAAATAATGAAATTATGATTTTACTATTGTAAAATTATGTCTCACAAAATCTATGTGATTGATGGACCCAATTTGCAACAGCATTAATTGATCATGGATAATTCAAATTCTAACTCAATTTTCCACAAAATTTGCCACATGTATGATTAAAACAAAATCACCAGAATGTAATCCCTGCACTTTCCAGCGATAACTTTAATATCATCATGTATATTATTGTTGGTGTTAAAGGATATATGGGTATCTTAGCGTATATGGATCTTAGGATCTATGTATATATTGTAATCCTATATATATGTCTTATGCTTTAATCTCAATAACAACAATATATTTTTCTCCTTCTCTCTTGTTTCTAACATGGTATCAAGAGCTAGGGTTTCTTGAACAATAAAAGAAAAAGACCTCTACCCACCGCCACCCTACCCACCACTCGCTGTCGTCAGCCCACCGTTGCCAATCCGTTGGACTTACTATAGTGGCTGGAATCATTGTAGCATCGACATTTTCTCCTCTTCCTTATTAAGCCTTGGTCATCTTCTTTTTGTCTGTTCATGACTTAGGGACGTGTTACTGACGATTTGAAGATGATTTAGGTCTGTTCTACAGTAAAACCTACTCCTCTTCCCTAAGCATCGTTGGATCTTCCTCCAGACATGAATTAGTACATCCCTTTTCATGTATCAGAGTAGTACCTTTTCTTTGATAAGATGCACCTTATTATCCTCCAAATGAACTCATGTTGAGGTATTGGCGACATGTGCTCGCTACGTGTTTGATGATTTGCCATTATGTATTTGTGGCCTAGGATTGTTCTTCTATTATATGATGCTTTAAGACTACCACTGGCTCCTCCTCTATACCTTTCCAGACATCTAGGAATCTTGAGACATTGTTTAAGTTGATTAGTCACAACTTGAAGTGTATCTTTTATCATTTTGGGATAAATTCCAATAAAGGAAACATCACCTTATTGATGATTCACTGGTGTCTACTGACCCCTTTTATGTAGATTGAGAAGCAAATGATGCTTTAGTTCACACATGGCTAGCGAATGGTCTTTTTAAGGAATGTCTTCCTGTTGTCTGCATAGAATCAAACGTCGGTTTCGTGTCGGATTTCGGTCCGACAAAAATAGGAAACGTGTCGGACATCGGTGGAAATGTCGGTGGAAACGCGGTAAATTTACGGAAGTCCATGGAAATGGTAAAAAAACTTTGAATTT